>VXAA01001406.1:404663-469235 GCA_013399115.1 Anseranas semipalmata
CCCAAAAAAAAAGAGGCCTGTAGTACAAGAAGATATTCATATACTCTCTACACACACAATGAGCAAGAGAACTAACCCTTCATACATGGAGGCAGGCATTTGTGTAAGCACTGGGAAAAGAATGATATTTGTGCTATTAATGAGAATGCTATAGTGATTACACAGACACAGAGAAAGTCAGTACTTGTCACTGTCCTAAGCACCATATTGATTTCAGTGAATCAGAGGAAGCAAAAATATTTTTTATAACTAGACTGTCTAGACTGACTATATGAAGTCATGAATAAAAATGAGCCTTTAATCTTGAACTACAAAGTAGAAAGGAGGTATTTTACCCTTACTAAGATTACCTGTTTGCCAGGGACTTACCCATACTCAAGTTACCATGGATTTAGGCTATGGAAATCAATCAAAAAAATTACACTAACTTGCACCATTACCATTACCAGAATAACAATGCAGAAAATTAAAATATTTCAAGAGAAAAAAGATAAAAGAATATATAATTCTTGTAAAATAATGCTCTATTTTTGAAAAGTATTATTATTTGCCAGTCAAGAGTCAAAGTTAACTTGTCAAGTGTAATGAGTTAGACAAGCTGTAGTTATAGCTATGATCTCCTATTTCCTGTCTCTTACACTACTTTTAATATGTTTGGCATTTGCGAAAAAACACAACAGCCCAATTCATTTTTTGTGCCTCAAGGACTACATGGAAGCCAAAACAGGTCTGAGCACCAGAAGACTGAAGTCAAGTCTGAAATAGCAGAATGTAAATCAGAAGTTTAAATCAATTCAATCTCATTGCCAATTTGTGGAAACAGCAGAATCTTCAGTGTATTTTTAGGCACTTTCCTAAAATTTCATCTTTAAGAGTTAGAACAAGACCAGACCAACCTAGTTTCAACACTACAGAAAATAATATATAAATAAATAAATAAAAAGGAAAAAAAAAAAAAAAAGCAACAAAGAAGATCCCCATGAATACCAGCAAAAGAAATCATGTATCCCTTACATTTTTTAGGTTTCCATGTAAAAATTACCAGAACCCTTTCTAAAATAAACACATGGTCTGACAACACGCTCAGTGTTCTGGGAGTTCTTCCAGTATAATGAAGTATTAAACAAAGGTAAAAAAAATAAACTGACAATGTGATACAGATGCAACTTGAAATTTTTCTCTTAATGAGTCGATCTTAGTTAACTGCACCAATTTTTCCAAGTGATTTATCAGCTCAAGGATTGTGAAAATGATTGAAACATTCTCCTACGAATATATACAATGGCAAATTTTGCAGTTTTACAATTTTTTTTTTTACCAAAAAAAAAAAAAATGCTACTTCCAGTTCATTTCCAAAGATGTTCACAAAATAAATCAAGGAGGCAATAAAGAATCACAGGATGATGGAGGAAAAACATAGAGAATAAGGGGAAAAAAAGGAATACCGACTATATTTTTTTTTTCCTAACATATATTAATCAAGCTATGTCTGCTTGCTAGGTGACTTGGAAAGAAAGGACAATACAATCTTACAAGATGAATACCCTTTTCCTTTTCATATTCCTGACTCAAAGTTTCTTACATCTATCTCTCTTCAGGGACTACACATATCCACAAAGATACAATGAAATACCTACAATATATGAAAACTAGACCACAGAATCATATAAAATAGGGCTGTAAAAGATTTAAGAAATTTATATAGGATATCTACCGTTACAACTCCAACACATTCTTTCTAGTCAAAACATCACATACAGGCAGTAGTCATCCTCCTATTAAAAGAGGCAGAGCAAGAAAACCCTTTTTGCAACAAATAAAGGAGAGCCAAAATGACTTTCGGTTTTCATTGTTACCTTCAAAAGATGGAGAATAACTTTCTCCTTTGCAATAATAATGTACTCAAAGACAGTCGCCTAACCTCTGATCCTTAGTTCTCTAACACATAAATGTATATTTAAACTATTTTCCTCCAACCAAAAACTGTTTCAAGAATTTATGTCTGCAAGTATCTAACCAGAAAACCAAATAAAACAGCTCAGCCATGAACAACATCTAGTTGTGCCTAGATGTTCAAGTGGTACAAGAAAGCACTAATACCTATCCAGAGAACTCCCTACAAAATCTCGCTTTAGTTGCCTGTTCAGAGACATGCATATGTGGCAGAAAAAAAGGTGATATGAAATCATGAGGTAAAATAACAACAACCTTTCTCTGAAGGAGCTTTTTTACTTCAGGCATAGTAGAATAACTAAAAAAACACAGGAAACAAGATGTTTTTGTCCACTTGTTCTGGCTCAGCCCTGAGACCATCTACATAGACCTCTCTTAGATAGTCAGCAAGTTCTGTTTCCTGGAAAAGTCATTAATTATAGTTCCTTTTCAAAAAGACCTGAGTAACCAATCCTTAAATTCACTAATGACGAACTTCTATCATAATGCCAAGGATAACAGGTTAATATTTGCATGACCTCTCAAAACAGAAATTAGGAAAAAAGCTGCCCAAAGAAGGGACTTTGCAATATGGATTTGCAAACAGAATGAGCATGCTTGGCAAAGAATATATTACATATTTGAAACATTTCTAAGTTTGTGACCAAGCTGTTCAAAACCATCCTGGGCTGAACGTAACGCCCCTACTACACCCACTGCCAAAAGCCAATGGAAAAATACGTTAAAAAAATCAAAGATATTTGTAGATGTAGGTTCTATGAAATGGTTGAGGGTTCCAATGCAATTCATAAACCTGAGGGGTGAAAAAAACTCTTAGTTTTTAAAGCTTACAATGAGAAACAGATAGGATCAAGCAGAAAACCCAACTAATGAAGAAACAAAGAAACCATTCCACTGTAGTATTTATGAACACTGTTGTATGCAGTATGAATTTTTTTTTTCTTTCTTGACTTTATTTATGCAGACTAGCACTATAGCAGTCCTAGATTTCATTGTTCTTATATGAGAGACTGACTGCAGAAGAAATAAGTCCTTTTTTTTCCTGTTATTATATTTCTTTATTATCCACTTAAAATGCAGTTATTACAACCTCTTAGTAATACATCCTTCAGTGGCTAAAATTAAATAACCCAACTAAAATTAAAATTAACTAAAATTAATCAACCCAAAGACCTGGTAATAAAATAATAATAACAAAAACCTAGTAGCAGATACACCTCGCTGAAGCAGAAACATGAATACTGGCCTCTATACTATTGTCTGAAGATCAACACCAGGAAATCTGTTTCACACTGGAGAAACCTTTATAGAAAATACTTAGCCCCTAGCCTTCTTATTGCTCAGTTTAGAAAGCTGAAGTGCTCTAAGCTTGATGGGAAAAAGCAAGGATGGAAACAGTTTTTAATTAACTGAAATCCAATAGAAACCTAGTTTTGAGGTGAGCTACAAACATAGAAATGAAGATAACTGAATTGCTTCAGTGGAAATCTGCAACATACACCTTTATTTCAGAATTTGGTATTCCATTTTAATATAAGACAGTCAATTTAAGTTATTTCAATGTCAGAAGAGGCTACATTAATCTGACATCCAAATATCTAGCCACAGGATACTTTCACAGAAAGTACTAAAGTAACATAAAAACAAACAAACAAACAACAACAAAAGAAACCCTAAAAGTATGCTTGAGAAATGCTAACATCTTTGATTCTGTGTTGAAACAAATATGAAACTAATAAAGTCTTTTAACTTTTGTAATTAATATTGTTAGCAAGCAGGCTGCTGCATTGTTCATTAGTCTTAATTTACTAAGGCTCTCAGTAATGATCCCATACAGAATTTATGCTAATCCAATCAGGAGCATGGATAATCATAGCCGATTTCACATGAAAGAAAAAACAAATATTTAAAACCAGTGTCAGATAAAGATATATATTCTAAATCCTGGAGATCCAAAACTGTTCCCTTTTTACCTTTTCTCTTGTATGTTGTTAGGTAAAGGAAGTTACAAACCATTAAAGATTTATTATTTAATGTTATTACAGTATCTAGAGCCAGATGAAAAAAAAAAAAAAAAGCGATTTTTCATATGTCTCCATTCTTCCTTTTAGGAATGCTATGTTCTGCCCTAAGACAGCAGGCCTAACTTACACTAACAGGAGCAAGAGTGTGCCGAAGCCTAGTGCCAGAATCCTGCTGTATCAGGAAGAATAGTTTTCCCAACAGAAACTCCCTGAAGGAGGAAGAATGTGAAAGTATCAAAGACCCCTTTTCTGTGAAAAACAGCAGTAAACAAAGAATGGGGTTTTCTTTTGCAGGGCTCATCAGGAAAACAAAACAAAACAAAATAACAACATCAAAAAACAAACACAGAAAACATGAGTAAAAACTTCCCACCAGAAAAGAAATAAATCATCTTCTAAGTCAATGCCAATGGAACAGTATGCCACCATTTATGATATCAATTTAAAACTCACTTTGATATTGGGCTTATATATATTAACATAGTACAAAAAGAAAGGTATTGCAATGCTGATCCAGGTGGGTTTGAATAACAATACCAGGCTCTGAATGGAAACACAAGTCTGTTCTTACTCTGATGCTGGGATGAACACTCACAGAAAATCAGTCATAAACAGTTGGGGTGGAAACTTGTTAAACTAACAGCGGTCTCTGGTTAGCGATTGTGAATCAGTCCCAAAGTCTTGGTCTGTCATTTCCCTCTTCGTAGCATTCTTCCTAATAATGTAAACACATACTGTACTGCAGCTCACAGACAGCTTTTACATTATCAACTTTATTTCTCTTCTGTTACTTTCCACCCTTCAGGAATTCTTTTTTAATTAAGCCTGCTTACCATTTTAACCACAGATAAATCACAAAAGCTTTCTATCCCTAATATTTTAGATTCCATGCAATTTTTCTGATAGCACAACTCCAGAATAGTAAGATAAGCACTCTACTACTTCAGTTTTACCCGTTCATCAAAAAACAGATTTTCATCTTAAAAAAAAAAAAAAAAAATCCACTTTGATTCAGTCTTGTGTTTCCATGAACCAGGATGCAAATTACACAGCTGAAATGCATCAGAAAAGCACTCCTAGCCTACTGAGAGTATGTTTTTAAAGTTTAGAGCTCTCAATAGCATGCAGGATGCAGGGTCTATAAACACATATTTGGAAGGACTCATTTTGACCTTGTTTTATATGCCATGATTCATTTCTGAGAGAGCTTGGCTTTTAACCCTGATCACCGACACCGTATATCATGTATCCAAATTAAGTTCACTTAAAGAACAATTAATTTTGTGTGTCAACTGTGAACTTTATGACAAGCAAAATGGAAATCCAAGTTTATGAAAAATAGACTGTTAACAAAGAAGCTACTGAAACACTTGAGATCAATGGAGAGGTTCCTTCAATTAAAGAAGTTTGCTTACCTAGACTTTTGCAATAGATTTCTTACAAAATCATGTTATGAGATAACTTGGACAGCTCTAAAAGTATTTTTCTATAGAGGCCAAATGGATAATATGTCTCCTTCATGGCTCCAAAGATGTTATTATTGACACAATTATTTGTCCTCATATTATCAAGTCTATACTTGGAGGTATCCAGAGCACATATCTCACCAAGTCAGGCAGCAAGCTTGAGAACCCTAAGAAAAGTGGCAGCCAGCAGAAAACAGTGAGAGCACAACTAGGAGACATATACTTTCTGAAAAAGGAAAAGGGCATTTTCAGACCATAGTGGAATAGATCTCCTCCCTCTTTCTCCACCAACATCCCCAAAACAAAAAGCCACAGACATAGTCAAAATTTGAAGTTCTAAAACACATATTTTATATATTTAGAAATATATTTATATATTTAGAAATATATTTATATATTTATATATAAAGAAATATAAATAGAAATAAATAAAGAAATATAAATAGAAATATATTTATATATTTATATATTTAGAAATATATTTATATATTTAGAAATGTAAAAATAACAGATGAATATGGAGAACACAGCCATATGGCCAATAATTTACATGTAAGGAGATAATAATTTACATGTAAACTGATTTTCATAAATATTGAATATTGGCTGGTATTTCTTGGTCTAACAGGAACATGTTTGTTAGACCAGATGGTCTCTTCCTAGCCTTCTATTCCTAATTCTCTAATACTTTAAACAGGAGCGCTGTGCTTACAAAACAACTGAAAATAGAGCAAAAGCATATTCTTCTCTATTGATAATGAGTAGAAACAAATAGATTTGTGAATTCTATATGCACTTTGATAATACTATAAGCAAAAATTAGGATTTATGTGCTGCCTGTTTACATAGCCAACAGGTTGGTATCCAGATTTCCTAAATTCAATCTGGCACGGGATTAATCATTTGGATTTTTTTTTTTTTTTGCAGTTGTATATATAAACGATAAAAATTATGCAAATAAGGCTTCTAATTTTATAAAGCAATCAAACAGTATCATACCCACAGATGAGTTATTAATATTAAACACTTGTACTGCATAGTAAAGAAGCATAAACTTCCTATTACAGATATCATTCTCTTATCTTTCTCTTATTAGACATATTGGCAAAGACATTTTTGCTACCTCCTTATGTAAAGAGATCCTTCTGAATTAGATGGCTACAATATGGCACATGTAAAGAGTTTCTACACAGTTCAAAATCATTCATTCAGGTAATGAAATGGACACAAATCTCAATCTTTTGCATTTGTCAAGGGGAGATATGGCAAGGACTGTGAAATGACCAAGACTGTCTCATTCAGGTTAAAAAACGTCTACGCTACTGCTACACATGCAGAGTTTTTGCAGAGAAGAAATATGTCAAGTAGATAGCAGAGTATGTGATTTTCTTCTTTAACAGCATTTTGTAATAACAAAACAAAAGCACATACATAAAGAAATGCTACTCACTGCCCGATAATATTTGTGGCCATAATGGTAATAAACAGAGTACATCTAAAAGTAGCAAGAGAAAAAAAAAAAAGTTCAGTTTATCAAATTTAAAAAAAAATTTAAGTATCTCTGAGTGAAAGGTAGCAAGAACTTGAAATAAAAAAGGAGAACAAAGGACAAACATAACAATTACTCAAGGAAGTCAAAAGGCCTCACACAGATGAACACTGAGACATTCCTACAGTATAGAAGAGAGAGGTTGCTTTGAAAACTTTTCTAAAGTTTCACTAACTGGTTTTTAATTAGATGTAAGCTCTAAAGAGTCTAAACTTTTTTTTTCAAAAAGTACTTGAAGTGCCAAGAGACACAAATAGGCACTTTCAGAAGCACCTCAGCAGACCAGGCATTCAATGGATTTCAATGAGAGTTCAAAAATCTGCTACGAACAGACATGTTTGAACATAAACCTTTGGAAATTGTTACCAAGATTTTTTTCAAACATCTAAATAATCAAAGTCGGCTATGCTATCGTTCCTCCACATACATCTCTAAACATGAGTTACACTGTACTCCATTATCTGTCTTGAAACACATGTGGCATACACCATGTGGTATACTTCTGAACATTAGAAAACAGGACATAGTACATATTCTCCTTTCTTTTTTCATGATAAAACAAACTTCCTAGTCTTTGATAATGACTTTAAATTATCTTTCAATAGTTTTAAAAAGGGACCAGTTTAAATAATACAAATATCTATTTTTTTTTACTTCTTAGGTCAGTGACCTTGGAACAAAACATCAAGATCAAACAAAAGTATTCACACTTACTTTAAGCATCCAACTTAAGTACCTGCAATAGGAATGTGAACTTCCTGTGCTGTCACTAAAGATTTTATAACACATAAGAGAAAAAATGTCCTCTGGAGAAATACATTGATTTAACAGCATTCTAAATCAGGCATCTAAGCTAGATGTTACTGGGAGACATTTTAAACCTACACTTAAGGTAGCTTCTCTTGAATATTGCCTACACAGCATATGTCAGTCAGCCTGCTAACTCCTGCACAAATCCACTGTCTGCTGTGTTGACATAAAGCAAGGTAATAAGCTTCTATTTCTTCCACCTTGCAACAGAAATTGAACGCTGACATCAACAAATACGAACATTTGCTCTGCTTTGTAAATTAAACCATTGGTTCAACAGCTTAAGCACACATAACTGTTAAAAGCTCTACATCGTACAACAGTGCAATATTGTTAATGCCATGATAGCATACAGATGTCACGATGTTGAAACAGAAAAAAGAAAGGCAGAAAGAAGTAATGAGAAATCCAGGGCATGAGTAAGATGAACAATATATGACTGTTGAAGTAAAAAATAGAAGCGTCTGTAATAACATATGTATCTGAAAGAAATAAGGTAAAGTTATTAATAAATTAAAGTGCTAAGCCAGGACTTCCGGCCCTGTTACCAGAGAATTCCAACTGGCAAAGGCTCTGGGAGCGTGGGTGCTCTGGAGCACAGGACTTTGATTTGAAATCCTGACTTTCTGGGCACACACTGTAAATTGCTAGTGAGCTCATTTACAACAAAAACAACAACAAAAATCCCAAATGATTCAAATGAAAAGGACTCTCCCTTTTACTTTTGGCATGCTTCCCACAAAAAAATAAAAAAATAAGAATCATTTCAATATCATTTCGCTCTCTTCTAAAGCATAATACAGAAGCCTATGGGGGCATAATTTTCTTCTATTTGGGATGTATGCTATTTTCTGTATTTTTATTTCAATAGTGAAAAGTGTTCTTTTTTTTTTTTTTTCTCAAAACAAGGAACTAATTCTCTAGCTTAAAGAAATATTTAGAGATCAGCCCTGTACAGCTGAGGAAGTAGATGGTGTGATCCAAAGCAAGCAATTCAGATTTT
Source organism: Anseranas semipalmata (assembly GCA_013399115.1). Lineage (NCBI taxonomy): Eukaryota > Metazoa > Chordata > Aves > Anseriformes > Anseranatidae > Anseranas > Anseranas semipalmata. The sequence continues at coordinate 413,469 of VXAA01001406.1, forward strand.
GGAAGCATTTTATGAACTACGTTTTGAACCACTTATGTAGCATAGCTGCATTTTTTATGCTGTGCTTTTTAAATAAACAAAATTAGAGTGGCAGTATTCATGTATGTTTAACATTTATGAGAATAAAATAATAAAACCAAAAATATGACACAATAAAGCAAATTCTTACCATTTTACATAGAATTCTGAAGTAAGAATTCTAGACAGCTGTAGCTTTATTCACAGGACTGATCACTTGTGTTGTATTATAATTTAGCATTCATAAGCAAAGTCAAGAGCATTTGTTTTCCATTTTGTTGTAAATTTAATGGATGACAATGTGACATTGTAGTGGGTATGATGAAAGTCTGTTTGACAATTTTATTTTCCTTTCATTAAATAAATTAAAAATTCTGAAGACATTTCTTCAATTCAAGGGAGAAAAAAAACAATGAAGAACCAACTACAGCTTATTCTTATAATATTTTAAAAAATCTAGCAATCTTAACTGCAGTGAGTAGCCCACTGACTTTATTTTGAATACCCTGAAAGTAAGCAAGTGGAATGAAGTTCATCATTCTAATAAATGTTTAGTATAACTAAGTAAGTCAAGAAACATACAAAATACCATTTAATGTGATTTATTTCTAGGGCAATCACTAACATTTATTTCCTGCAACACTTGTATAAAGCAAAAGCCTATGTATTATCATAACCATTGTATTAGGTTAAATGATAGCATTGGTTCTACACATGCACCCACTAGATCAAGTTTCATTTTGGTATCCATCTTCTACTAAAAAGTACCTCAGATAAGAACTTGTGCAGAGGCAACAAAATAAATATGTACTTAGTGCATGGAGCTTTTCGTTTACATGTTTTGTACCTTTGACCATCTGTGTTCAGAATCAAAGAATAAATACAAAAATTGGCATAGAATACTTCCAGAAGACAAATTTTTCTCTGACCTCTTTTGAAATGATGAATCAGAATAAGAATTAAAACACATCTAATTTTGATTAAAATATATTTAGTAAGACTTCTCCTTACTAGTTGATTTCCTCCTAACAGTAAGACTTAAAGTGTAAGACTTTTGAAAACAACTATGTAAACTTGAATTATTTATATATATATATGTATTTATATACATACATATGCATACATATACATGCCAAGATACAGTTTATTTAAGTTTAAACAGAAGATATCTTAACTAAGCAGAAATGTCTAAATAGCATTTGAAATCTATAATGACCCTAATTATAATTTCCTTTCTGGCCACATTAAAAAAGCATCAATCAAAAAAAGATCTGTCTGGAATCCCCTACAGTACTAACCCCCTAAGAATCGTTATTGTGTGGTGACTCAATAAAGTGCAACACAGTATGTTGCATTATCACCTATACCATGTTTCTTTTCCTCTTCTGTTTGTCATAACAATCTGATCCATATGTCTCCTGATCAGTAATATTATTTAGGTTTCATTATACATGCAAAACTAGATGCAAACCACAACACAGACATTTTCCAGGAATAGTAAATAATGATTTTATCAGCCCTCATCCAACTCCATACTTCTGTTTGGACTATTCATTTGTATATTTATTCTTTAATTTGTGCAAAGTCTCCAGATAATGAGCAGCTCCAAACTCAGATGGTCAGTCTCAACAAACAGAATTGTCATAAAGATTTGCTGTGTTATGCATTAAAAGACTCTCATTAGAGACAGAACACTTAGATGCTATCTGTTGATGTTTGCAAATGCTCTAAAATGATTGTGACAGGATGCTCAGACAGACCTAAACCAGCATGGTCACAAATACTATCAACAAATGAAAGTAAGCTCAAAATGTATATAAAAATATAGAATGGTATTTTCAATGAAGTAGTGCCTTTTTACAATATTATTTGATTAAACTTCCATCTGGGTGTTAAGTTCACATCAGTTTGTTTACCTGTGAACACTGCGTGCAAGAACGTGTACAAATGCAAAACTCAGAGCCTGACATTTACCATTTTTCTGCCATGTGAACTGTCTAAAAACAGATTCACTTATCTTTCAACTTTCCTTTCCGCAAGTAGTACCAATAAGCCAGTCTGACTGGCTTATGTGTATGATAGGAATTCTGTAGCAGTGTCTTCTGCTCTCTGCTTGAAACTATGTCACCCAGAAAAAATTCTGTACACTCAAGTCTGTTTTCTATTTTAAGCCTATATTAAAAGAATAATGATCTTTGAACAAGGGCATTATTTGGAATTTATGACTGATAAGGTTAACCTTTTGTGGTCCTTCTTGTTGAGTATTGATCCTCAGGAAATGTATTGTACCTCACTCAGCAGTACTTAAGTTTGGTTCTGTATCTTAATTGCAAGAGCATATGTTCCAAGCAAGAACACATTTTTGGAACAATGAACACGCGTACTACATGAACCTGAGTAAACATACCTAAAAGATAAATTTAAAAAACTTAAAGTTTTGTGTTGTCCTAATATAGCTGAGGTCCCTGAAAGCTATTTCTCTTTCTGTGTCTTATTATAGGTAGAAACTCACTAAAGGCAGAATGTCTCCTCCCTGATTCTCTCTGGAGGACTGGGATGCAAAATTCCTTGCTACGATCTCAGAAGCAACCTTTTCTGACAAGGTAACACTCTATATATTGTGCTATAAAGATAAAAAGGAAAAAATATTCAACTGATACACTTTTTAGTCATGCATTTCTGAAACAAGGCCTCCTGTATGTATGCTGTAGTGCAACTGTACACAGACTGTACATTCTTAGTTTTCCTTCACATATTTATATTAAAAACTTTCATCAGCTGTGAACTCATTTCCACCTATGAGACCACCAATTTCACACCATAAAGTCAGATAGGAAATCTTAAAATCTTAGGAAGTGAGGTTCATGGCCATGGCATTTAATAAAAAAAAAAAAAAAAAGGTAAAAAGGTTTCCCAAAACCCAATTTCCCTTCACATACTAAACAGCAAGCAAGATCACAGGGGAAAATTCGCGTGACAGATTTTACAACATGTTAGGAAAGTACATTTTTAAATGAATATATAGATTATTTATGTATATCATAATAAAGTCCTTGAGAGTCACTCATCTTGTGAAAGACTTGTTCTGTCAGGGTAAAAAGAAACAAGCCATTAAGGTCATTTAATTTCTTATGTAAAGAAAAAGAAAGATACTTCTCTGTTCTGTGCTGTCTCTTTTATTTCCCTTTTATGCCTTTATTTTGTCACATCCAGTGCTACCTTGTGAAGTTCCTGGTATTAACCCAGTAGGAAGTGGGTGGATATTTCTGGTTGGAAGATTATGCTGTTAACTGCTTATGTTGAAAATGCCTCAGATAACCTTGTAAAAGAAATGTTTATATAATGCTATCTGGCTCCTCATCCTTGATACGGATGTCATTTAGTTTCTGAATTAAAATAAAACAAAGTAATCAAAACCAACAATGAAGAATGACAACATTCAAGGCAGCAGCTTGTTGCATGCCTCCAGAATCTCATGGATAGCAGGGGAAATATTTAGCACTGGTAGTTTTCTTCTGGACTGCTTTCAAGTTAAATTAAAATCAATCAAAATTCTTGCAGCTTCAACTTCATTATCATTAATATACCAACCAAACAGAATCTAGAAGCAGTTACTACTGCTTTATACAAATGAGGCACAGAGATAAAATAGGTCCACCCCACAAGATCAATTAATTTTTCAAAACTGGGAATTGAATGTAGCTATTTTGAAATTTTAGACCTAAGTAAATATTTTTACATTATACATAGAAAGTTGTTATATTCTGTCCTGATCTTTTACTAAGAGCTGTAAGATATTACAACACTTGTACGAATTAATCATGCATTTTCAATAACATGCTCAGTAAAAAAAAAAAAATAAATATTTGGCTTTTAAGACATTGATTAATTGTGTATTAGAAATGCAAGCTTTCTCTTGACACATGTCAGACTAACACTGCAGCAGGATACTTCTCAGTACAAAGAATGTTTCTTGAATTCTACTTAGATCTTATATCCAGTTTTGACAAATACTGTTTTTTTATTCTGCGCTATTATACAACACTTCTTTTTGCCTGGCATCTGACAGGCATTCCCATCCTTTGCATTTACTTTACTTCACTTCCTCAAAGCTGAGGCTGCAGAAACACAGCCAGCAGCCTCATACAGCTTTTCATGGAAAACTGCCATTCTAACCTGGCACCTAACTGTACTTTGTTATTCACTACGAGAACTTTAAAACTCTGAGATGAATTTAAATATTTATACCAACAAAGAAACTGATGAAACCTATCACCACAAAAGAAGAAAATGAAAAAACAATGTAAGCCATTACTGAAGTAGCTCTTCTTGTGAAAGCTCTGATGTTCTTTGCTTGCCAGTCACCAGTGCCAGCTCATCTTTCAACTCTTGGATCTCCTTTTGCAGTTGGACAATCATCTACAAACAGCAAAGCATAAAGAAAGCATCACCTACAAATTATTAGCTAGGTTACGATTTTTGTATTAGAAGGTTAAGTTTAGGGAAATATTTACTTTGTTTTTCTCTTTTTTTAAACAATCTCTTTCTTAAGAACAGAAATATACCAAATAAGAAATAAGAACTTAAATACATCAAACACTTATTTTTCCTTTTCCGTTTATAAAAACAAGAAAAGTCATCCAAACTCAGTAAACTCTACGTGTTAGAAGACGTGGTTGTACAAAAAGACTTCAAAAGACTATTTGCAAAAGAAAAAGAATTTGTCATAGGAGGAGCAAAAACATTAGTTTTGCCTGCTAGTGATGAAAACACATTTAAAATAGAACTCATGTCTGTCAGAAAGAGAACTACATACCAAAAATAATTTTTCCCTTCCCTTTAGAAACAGAAAATCCAAAACAATATCTTAGTATTTAAAGTATTGTATTTAACTATTTTGCTACATGTAGCAATCCATTCTTAATAGAATTATACCATAGTATATTTGTAAGATGTATCAGTTGCTAACAACAAATGAATATATAATGAGAATTAAATTGCATTAATGAATAGTAATGACTGAGAAAGTGATGTGGAGAAATGTACTAGATTTTTAAATTTTAATAGCTTATTACTGGAAACTGTACTTTTGGAAAAATATTTGTATAAAAAACATATTTTAGAAATCATTATCCTCCCAAGGTCAAATTCTACAAAGCAGAGAAAATATGCAAGTCTAAAATATGAATGAACAAGTTCTTAGTTACTTTAAGATCGATCATTTTAATGATGCATCACCTTATAATGGCTCAAATGTATCAGAAGTCCAATAATATTTTTAGATGGATATGAGCGCACTGATATTCAAAACCCTTCTGGACATGGTCCTGGGCAACCAACTCTACATGGTCCTGCTTGAGCAGGGGTTTGGACAAGATGACCTCCAGAGGTCCTTCAACCATTCTGTGATTCCATGTGCAAAATAAATTTCCAAGAAAAGAATGTTTTCAGGGAAAAATGAATCGTTCTTGATTGCATACACTTTCTAGAAAAAGGACTGTTGAGACTTTAGATATATCTTCATTGGATATTAAAATTCCTTCAAATATTTGTATTTCTTTTAATGTTTAAATTTAGCTATAACTTCCCCAACTTTGAATGGCTTTTTTTACTTAAAAAAAATATATATGAATATTATTTTTTAACTCTCCAATTACTGGTAACATATTTGTTACCATAAAGTATGAAAGGTTAACTTAGTCAAAAATACTTTATCTAAGAATCTATTAAGATGGTGAACTGCTAATTACTGATATTGTAAGAGTGCTTCAAGAATATTGCAAGACAAGCATTTTCACCTGATTTTAGGTTGTTTCACACTGGTGCCACATTTTGTCACAGTCTGTGCCAATTAATGAGTAAATAAAATACAATTTGTGGATGAAGTATAAAAATGGAGAAAGTGGAAGTGATAGTACCATCTCTCTTTAATGTACAAATCTATTAGCATGATTAACCTCAATCTGACAACAACAGATATGTCCTCTTCAGGATATAGATAAAACACTGATTTTCAAATAGTATTAAAACAAAAATCTACAGAAGGATAATATTTTAATTTCTATTTTTTAAATGAATGCCAGAGGAGATTAGATTTAATTCAGGCTCAACAGTTTGGTTTTCAGTTTAAACCAAATCCTTTGGTCATGAGTGAGAGAATTTCAAAGCTGAGTTGCTTAAGAAGTAAAATGGGTACAAACGCATCTTTTTAGTGAGGAAGTTGCCATTATGAAGAATAAAGTTTACACAGCAGTCAGACTTACCGTAGATCTATCAAGAGGTATTCTGCACTCCACTTATAAAACAGGCATTCAAATTACAGATGATAAATAATGCAAATAAATGACATAAAATCATAAATTCAGCACTTTACTGAATACTCAGGTGGTACCCTGGGAATATACTTTAGGTAGTTAAGATGGGCAACAAATTCCATAGTGAGCACAGAGCCATATAAAGTCTGGGTACCTGTGTTCCCCTGCCTTTTCCACAAGAGGGGATGGATTTCTAACCCTCCCGAGTCCACTTTTGCTTTACTTGCTAAATGATCCTGCAGAGCGAGACATACCAAACTTGTGGAGTATAGCTCCACAGGATGTAGTAAATGTTCAGGAGCCTGCATGTGTTCCACCTCAATCAAAGGCTTCTGTAGCCCTGGAAGGAATGTTTTGCACGATTCGCTACTACAAAGACTACATAAGAAAGACAAAAAGGACAGACAGACAGAAAGGAAGAATTTGTTCAGTTCCTGCTGTATTTTTTTCTTCTTTTTTTTTTTTTTCTTTTTTGTCATGGTGTTACAGTTAGAAATTGCTTGGAAAGCAAAATTAAACAAACAAACCCGGAACTTATTTTTCATCTGACATCTCTTTCACAGAGACAAAAATGCTGAAATGCATCTATAGTTCTTTCTTCATTATATCTATATATGCAGTTTTGGCCTGACAAATGTAACTTCACTCAAATATTTCCCATGTCAGAAAACATCTTTGATATACAGCATGTAACCCAGCTGATCCAATAGCTATCATTATCTGCTATAGCATGCTGAATTGACCAATCCTTAATAGGTGTATTTAATATTTAGAAAGAAAATATTTTTTCCATGTAATGCAGAAAATTACATTAAATAAACTAACAGAGGTTTATTAATGTAGTAAAGCTTATCATTAAAGAGCACATCTTCAGACAAATCTGGTATGTAAAAGCTAGAGGCATATAAAATATTTCAAAAGAAAGACTAAATATTAAAAACAACAACAACAAAAAGATATATTTTTGTTATACATACTAACAGAAGAAACATGTTTTCTTTACATGGCAATGCTTTGTGCTGTACCAACACAGATTACTACCTCTATCCTTCCCTGCCTAAATCCTAAATCCCTATTCATTCCACAGAGTTCCTCTGCTGCTCTTTGGGATGTGAACATCAACCTAAAGGTTTAGTGTGGAAATACTATTTCTACATCTCATTTACTTGTCTCTCTTTTTTCCTAATTCTAACTTTTCAGAGTTCTTTCTTCCTAGCTAATAAAATGTTCCTTGGACCAATCTCAAGGAAGGTCTGTACCTGCATGTTTCTTAGGTTTTTACTACACAACTTGTTCCAGTACAGCAGTGTGCCTTATTTCTGTAGATCTTGACTATGGAAGGATTCTATGAATGACATCACTATAGCCCTCCTGATTTATACTTCCCTCCTGTTCTGAAATTTTAAAAAATGAAGGCATATTCTGAAAGACTACCTTGAAAATCTTAAATAACCAATTAATATAGACCTTTGAAAAAAATTGACATGACACCGCATCTAAACTTTCTTAGAATACCCTTGTTACAAACATTTTTGTGTAGAACTCTTACTTCTGTTAGCAAAGAAGCGAGATAAAAGAGTTGGTGTGGAGCTAGATTATAGTGTGTAAGAGACCTCTTGTCCAGCTGCATTTTGATTACCTCCAAGGACAGAAATTCCACAGTCTCCCTGGGGAGTCTATCTTAATATATAACCAACCTTATGGTGAACATGTTTCCTTATCTTTATTTTTTCCAAATATATAATTAAAATTTCCTGTGTTCCAACATGTGTCCATTGCCCGTTGTCCCATCACTGTCTATCATTCAGAAGACTCTTGCTTTGCCTTCTCTATACTCTCACCTATTAGGCAGATGTAAACAATAACAAGATTCCTTTATTCTTCTCTTCCTAAGGGTGAACAAATCCAACTCAGCCTTTCCTTGTAGATAAGGTGCTCCAATCCCCTTACTTCTTAAAAAGAAGAACCACAGATAATAATGAAAGTGACCATTGATCCTCAGATGCTTTAAGAACTGAGAAAGCCTTTAGGGGTTTTATAAAAGTTCATTTAATTATAATTATCTCCAAAAGAAAAACATTTAGCATAAAATTCTCAACATCCATGTGATTGCTATTGATTATTAAAACTAAAAGCAAGCAATCTCCTTCCCTATATCCCCAAATAACTCTCACCAATCTGGGGTCAATTTCTTCATTAAGAACTGCTTCATTCTTAATAAGAGCAACTCGCTGTGCAAATCTGCAGGTTGAAATAGATTCCTGGAAAAAAAAAAAAAAAAAAAAAGGAAGAAAGATTTCAGTTAGTTTTGCACCAGGTAACTAGAACAGACTGCTGCTGACGTTGTTGAACTAAATTTCCTTTTTTTTTTTTTTTGGTGTATTTTACAGAAATAATCTGACATTTCATATTCCAGAACAACAATATTCAAGGAAAAAGATTATCATATTAATGACACTGACATATAAAACTGTCAAATCGTAACACATATTTTATTGACCCAATCAATCCCCTGATCAACTATGTTTTGAATGAGTCCCTGGCTGGCACTAAAGGATAAGAAAGCCACACTATTCAGAGGGTAAAAACTTCTGAATGGTGAGAAAAAGAGAAAATTAACTAAAACCATTTTTTTTTTGGTGAAACTGGGACTAAAGCATATGTGAAAGAAGCCAGGAAAAGAGGTGAAGGGAAAGAGAATGAAAGACCAGGAGAAATAACAAACAAGCTAGGTGACTTGGAAGCAGGAGGTATACAGGAGAACTATGATACCAGGTAAGAAACTGTCAGAGAGGTGAGCTAAGTCAGGGTGTGGGAGGACAGAAAGCCAGAAAAATAAAGAAGATACAAGATGGAGGAAATTTTTGTGGAGCAAATTCTGACAACCAGTGAGTACTCCCATTGAGCGCACGGAGTGAAATAGAGGATCCCTAACAACCATGCCCTCTTGCACGGTATTGCAGTTGTTTTTATTATATAATTTCAGTTCACAGTGGGGGACAAGTCTGTCTTGTGCTTCCTTTGTGAATGAAATGTATATCCAGTGGATAAACAAACAAAAAAACAAATACAACTGTGCAAAATGACTCACAGAACTCCAAATTATATTATGCAGCTATCCTAATTCTGACATTTTCTAATGTTTCGTAATTGCTTTAACATCTGTCCTAATATTACCTCAATATATTAGATTTGGGGAGGAGAGTAAGTATTTTTTATTTATTTTTGGGAGGACTGGGGAAGAAGGTTTGTTCTGTAGATGGTATATGTTAAAGCAAAAACATGAAAGCTGTCATTATCCTAATAATTGGTGTGCCTAAATATTCCCAAAATAGAAACCTAGATTGCAATGTGAGATAGATACACCTGATGAATTGATGTATGAAAGGCTGTCTATACTACACAGTCAAAAGAAGAAAAAAAATGTATTAACAGACTTAACCAGTTGCATTGTAACCAGACATCATGCTTGCATAATTATATGTTTACAAGTCTAAATGTTCTGTTTTCATTTAACAGCAAAGGCCATTTTCTAAAGAAAAAATGTCTTCAACTATATGAAGTACAGTTTTGTATAATGCTTTCCATTGTATTTCAGAAAACAGTCCTAGACATAGTTTTTTTATTATTATTATTATTGTTTATTCACATTAAGACATCTTTGATGTTACGGAAAATCAGGAAATAACTATATTAGAAATGGCTTTGAGCATTGTTCTATGTATGCACATCACAACATATTTTGGTAAACAAGGAGACGAAAACAACTACTTCGAATTCTAGCGCATGGAATTCATGAAGGTATATAAAAGTATTTGAAAAATTTCCAAAAATCCTATATCAGTGCATCCAATTCCCTCTGTCCCTCATGAATTCTTGAATTGTCTACCAGACTTGATAAAATCTTGACTCCACAAAATATGAAGGAGTTCTGCAAAGGTTTTTTGCAGAAAGTCTGATCGATATTCTACTTATAGATCTTACTAATATGTCCTTTGGAAAATCCCTTGGAGGTATCTTTTTATAACTCAAAGATTTATACATCAGAAAAAAACAGTAAATTAAAAAAAAAATGGTTCATTACTAGGTGCAAGTCCTTTCCCAATTGCTCCTTGACTTGAGATTACTTAGAGAATAACACATCCTGAAGGATTTGTCCATATATTATTGAAATTTCTACTGACAGAATTATCTCCTGGAAACAACAGTAGAATGTTTTTTTGCAAGGATGAGAATGAAAGCATGCACACTTGAATTGCAAACTGTAATAAAAGTCAAAAGGGCAGGATCTTTTAACTGAAACCATTTTCTTTGAAAATAGAAATAACATACATCTATGTTTCTTTTGTCTAAAGAGAGCGTTGCTATCATGGTAGTCATGCAGTTTCCTCCCAGGCTGTCTCTTAGCACTGAGGTCATCATAGAGTTTCGATAGGGAATGTGGGACCGGTTTTTCTCTGCTAGGGCAATTATTACCTGAAACAACAGTAAAGATGGAAAAGGCTTTTAAATTTACCTGAGAAAGAGAGAAAAAAAAAAAGACAATTGCTCAGCAACCTAAACTTCTGATACAACAAAAAGTACACCTCTGCACACAGTTAGCTGCAAAGCCTCTGTTGTTATTGGTACAATTTTCACTTCAATTTCAGTGTGTTTGTATGTCTTTGTAGGTGTTGGACCTAAAAGACCAAATACGCTTAATTTTATCACACCTTAGCTTTACACTTTATAGCCTCTCAGAAACATGGAAACTGAACATGATAAACTAAAAAACACTGTCCTAAGACACAGTAACTTATTGAAAATCTTCCTCATATTTTTCCTAGTATAACAATAGAGTAAAATATGGATAGTATTCAAGAAGAAACTTCCTCAACATTTGTTAAAGCATGCTTTTAAAATGACACATTCCTAAAGCACATGGTTCTTACAGGGGTCAATTCATTTATTTCCGAGAAAATGTCTTGAAAAGTACATATACAAATAAAGTGTGCACTATTACAATGTACTACTGGAAAGATATAATTCAGTTTAGAATATATGTCTTGGCCAAAAAGGAAATGGTACACCTAATATTCTCAGTTTCCCTTCTCAGCTGTTTACATTATGATTCTAATTATTATTAAATAAAAAGCTAGATTACCCTATGATCTGTTCAGAAGTAAAAGATTTGAACTGATATCTGGCCAAGCACTGTACTGACCCTGTAGCTGCATGAGTTGTGCAAGCTATCCTAAATGGATAGGAGTTGTTTTTCCACCAATAAATGTTACATAGCAGTATACATTTTGTTCATATCGCACTTAAGAAAATTGTTATTTTACAAAATTTAGTAGTAACATTTTTGTTGCCACTAGTTTCTTTTCAAAGTCTTCAGAAAGTTAAAATTTCTTATTACTATAAATCTTACACTGGCAGCCCTCATAGGAACCAATGCATAATATGAAAACTACAATCTTGTAGAGGAAACTGAAAACACATTCTGGATCAAGGTTTTAAAATCTCATGTATTACAACTCATTAGATGGAAATATGTTATATCTTACAAAACACAATGTATATGTTAGTTTATAATATTGCACAGAAACATCACAGTAATAGTGAGTATACATTAATAAGTATGCTCTCAGATTCTGCCGCACAGAGACTAGGATCTGAACTGGCAAGATAGGAAAAGAGCCAGAGGGACGATATCTTTATTCTGTTAAAAATGGCAACTGTGTTACAGGGAAGTTCGCTTCTTGCTGAAGTTCATGCAGCAAGTCTGTAGCTCAGGAATAATTTGAACCCTCCATCACTGGCACTGAAAAGCTACGTGACCAGCTTTTATGATGCAGAAGTCACTGTAATCTCATGTGCAAGTCATACAACACAGGAGACGATGGCTTTAAGTCCGTTTAGTAAAACCTCACCTATAGCACTAAATCAATTTTACAATCCAATCAAGGAATCTGTAATAGAAAGAGGACAAATCTGAAGGATAAGGAAATTATGTTCTTTCACAAAGCAACAGAGAGCACTGTACAACAGGCAGGATCTGAACCTGGATCTCCTAACAGCCAACTAAACGTGATAACCAGAAAATTGCCTTATTTTGACATGGTCAAAAACTGTGTTATTATCCTTCTGATATCAAAAGAGGTTTTCTTTTTTTTTTTTTTTTAATACTGGTAGGTCAAATCTTAACAAACCTTAACAACATTACTGAACCAGGACTGTAATATGCTGATTTAAATCACCACAATTTAAGGCAGAAAGTTTCATGTTGAGTGGGTGAAACAAACCACTTTAAGACCCCATTAATCTGTTAAACACGGAAGCTATCAGAGATATCATTACCTTTTGTAAAATTGCATCCTAAATGAAACATAACAGCAGAAACCAGGTACAATCACTCACAAACAGCCTAGCTTTACTGCAACATTTAGAAAAGCTATTAAGCAAAAAATAAGACGCAAGACCCACAAGTAGTTATGATAAACTCTGCAGCGTGCCCAAGAGTCTTTGTTCTTGTCCACATCCTTTCGCAAGCAGTAACTTTGCACAGGGAATAGATTTACAACAGTACCTCATGCCAACAGGCAGCCAGGCCATGTTCTCAGAACACCCCGAGGGGACAAGGATTTTGCAGTGCATCATTTGTGTGTACTGAGCTATCAGCTACATCTATATCCTACAGTTTAGTGCGTCATATGCTCTGAAGCTATATTCCTACTCCAGAGGTCTCCTTTCTTTCTCCTGTCCATCCACAGTCACAAGACTTCTGCCACTGCCTTTGATCCACATCCTACACCTTCCAGATTCCTGCCTATACCTCCTTATTCTTTAGACTTCTGCCAATTCAGTCTCCCAGCCCACTCTCACTTCTAGTAGAGTTTATGAGCTTAAGCTCTGCTCCTCACAGCAAAATCATCTGAACTCTACTGCTAGTATCTTGTACTTAGTTACAAGCATTCTTACTTTTTGGACAACATATGCTTGTCCCAAGTATATATGGGGGGTCTTGCTGGAATAATTCACCCTCATCATTATGATTTGCTAAGCAACAACAAATACATGTATTTAATTTTAAATTATTAAAAAGTTCCCTTTTTTTCTGTTATTCTAATGCCTGGAGATGTTAATTAGGAAGCAACAAAACCAGAAAATTATCTTTTCTATGGAATGTGAATAAATAGCTGACGGTGATCTCAAATTTTGTTGGCAAAAACTTCAGTAGGTACAAGTAGCAATCAAGCAATAAAATTTTTCAGCATTCCCTAAATGGAGTATATTTTAAATGCCAGTTAATAGGCATAATCATCAAAGCAGTGGGAACATTGTTTCCTGTTATTTTGGGGAAATACATACAGTTCTAATTCCCCAAGAGGGTCACATCATGTAGATGTATCACTATTAATTTTTAATTCTAAATTTGGTCCAGGACACCCTATGTTGTGTATCAAAAGAGGATACTTACACAAAAAGTGCTGTTGTGATTATCAAACATGCTACTGTGGCTTATGGACAACAAAAGCTATGTGGACGTGCTAGTAGGGACTTTTAAGAACATCTATGTACCAAATTGCTGCAGACACTAAAATTGAACTGTCCCTACTGCTATTGTAGATTAGGTGCACGAGACTATCAGGGCTTTATCTTGCTCTGGACATATAGGCCACTTAGATAAAAAATGTGATTGATTGATTTGAATATTTCTTAACACGTTCTGGATATTGAAATATTCAGAATTGAGTAGACTAAGTGTGATAACACAGAACTGTGTTCCCATTTTCATCTTGACTCAAATCATTTTTACATGACTGTTATGCAAGGTGTTTAGGAATGGGATAACTCAACACTAAAACACGAGTAGATCATACGTAAATAGTTGATCATGTAAATAAGCTTATTTTGAGGAATTCTTGTACTTTCATATTAGTCACTGCAAGGTCAGGATTGAATAGCCCGATTCCTACAGAACAAAAAGATCGTTTTTACTGTGGTAAAGTTACTTTAGTGGTCTTTTATTCAGTATTAGTAAACATTTTTATTAGTGATATGCAATTCCAAACAGAACCCAACTTGCTTATCTCCGATTGTATTTATTCCAAAAGAGGAGCTTAACAGTTGCATGACAAAATGTTAATATTTTTCTCTTCTACAGTACTTCAAATCTGAGAATCTCAAAATGTATTATGAAGGTTACTAAACTCAACCTCACAAAAGCTCATTGCAAAGCTGCAGTATAAATATATAAAAATCATACAGTAAATAAAAAAGATCTTGAGCACAATTTGTATGATTTCAAAGAGGCCCATTTTTGAATCATTTATCCTCATCACTTATGATGACTATAACTATATAATACAATCATTTTACTTCGAGGTCAAATTTAAACAAATGGGGGATACGAAAATAAATCCAGTGTAATAGTAAATGACTGACTGCCACCTGCTGTGCCTTAAGCTTCCTCTTTTGACAGGTGAAATACCTCTGATTGCAGAGTAGATTAAATTGAATAAATTTGTACTTGTTAACTGAAAAACACACAACACACAAAAATTCTTTCCAGTAAGTGGAACAGTCAATTACATTTTCTAACTGTAATTTTGAAAAATTTTCACACATAGACACACACAAAATTTCCTTTTTTAATGTATTTCCTCAACCGTAAATTTTACTAAATAACAAGAATACTGGACTGTAAATTAAAAGGAACAGCTGTGAACTTCACAGTTAAATATTTTTCTTCATTCTTTTTTTTTCTATTTCTCCCACTAAGTGACAGCCTCAGAGATCAGCATGTACCCTGGTATTGTGGTATATAAAAGGTTTTAAAGAAACGTTTGGAAAATGTACTGTATTCTCCAGCAGAACTCCAAAAATAACAAATGTCTGGCAACAGGAATAGTGTTTGCTAGACTATGAAAACAATACTACACATTCAAATTTAGAAAGAGCTTCATTTCTCTAACAGGTGTGAGGTCTAAAATCCACACTTGAAAAACTTCAGTGATTCTATCTTAATATCATAGCATACACAAAATATATTTCATCGATTACCAAGGATTTCTTAGCCTTGCTTGGAGTTTTATAGCATTAGAATACAAAAGGTTACAGAAGACCAGGGAGAAGTAAATATAATGTGCAGAAAGTGTTTATAAATAAACATAAATGTCTTTTAGCAATACCACAAATGCTAAGCCAAAAAAGAAACACATGAAAGGAAAGAATGCTATGGAGTATGGACAATGTCTATAAACCTGGTGGAATAAAAGAAGAGATAGTAGAAAAGAAGATACTAGTGAGTGTGAACAGCCTTCACCATCATGCTTATCACAATTCGCAGAAATTACTAGGCTCCTAAGATGTAACATTGTGTTTTTCTAGGTCTGCAGAGATAATGATTATATCAGATCAGTGGAGGGAAAAATAATAATAATAAAATAATATCTTTTTTTTTTTTTTTTAAACACCACCACCAAAACTGCCAACCAAAGCTTTCTACTGGAATTCTACTTCTTCAAAGTTTCCATTCACCACCTACTTCTTAACACACTCTTAATTCATTCTTTGCTTCTATTTAACAAAAATTGAGTGACATTACTCAGGATGAGCCTGCTTTTTCAATAATTGCTTTTGCCAAAGAGGAAATATAAAAAGCAAAGTTGAAAAACCTGGCAAAAAGTTCAGAGGAGTTAATTTTCTAATTGTGTGGCTAGTAAACACACGGAGATGGCATCTTCTTACTTCCTTAGTTCTGCTAATTTTACTAGTTTTCTTTACTTCCTTTTAAGTCCAAACAAGAAGAATATACTGAAATTTGTCTGTAAATAAAGATAACCCACAAATGAGACTTTTCAGCTTTCCCAACATTTTTTATAATACGATGTAAGAAAATACCAGGTAGTAGATTTTTCCCCTTAGAAACTCCAAATGGCTGTAAAGAAAGAATACATAGGAACTCTTAGAATAAGGAATTTCTTCTTTTCGTGCTTATATGTTTGAGCCTTTCTGCATATGTGCATTTAATAAATGGTTTCTAATTGTATTGGTGTTAGGTTTACACAAATACCATGCCACTAGTAACCGTCATATACACTGAAAGGAGGACAGGGATTTCAGTGTACCTTAAATCAACAGGTTAAACCTTTTTCAGTATCAACAGCTGAATGACAAAGATTTGTGGAGATTTATTATTATTGTAGTTGCAGCTGTGAGTCCTACTGGTATAAAAACAATCATGGCAGTTACTCCATAAATACATTAGCAAAGGTAACTCCTGTCTCAAAGCGATCAAAGATTCTCATTGGCTGTGGAATAAAACAACAGATGACAGAAATGCCTAATGCTTTACGATATTACAGTGCCCACTTGAACCGAATAAAAAACAGTGACTTTAGTTCAATGGTTCTTGAATGATACATCCTGATCCTCACTGAGGATAGCAGATGAAGATCTCAAACAAAATTTTTAGCAGAAATACAGCTGCAATCTTGTTAATATCTTTATTATTCCAAATAAAACAAGAAACCTATTTTTGAAACAGTACCCTGTATAGCTAATGTAACCTTAGTGTTTTAATTGTTAAGATTTACCTAAATGCAAATTATTTTATTTCAAACGAGGGGCTATCAACTCAAACATTTAAAAAAAACTGCAATAAATACACAGTCTTAAGATTAACTGAAAACACGGGAATCAAGATTACAAAAACATTGTACGTTGCGAACAAGGAATGTAGTCAAGGGGAAATGCTTCATACTATTTGAATTTTACCTGTTCCAAATAATGTAATGACAAGTTGATATATTTGGCTTCTGTCAATAAATGACCTCCAACTCCAGACTTTGCAACACGCTCTGATCCAGCAAGGTCTACTAAGTGTAACTTGGAGCGTCGGATGGTTGCAGATCCAGGTTCCTTGCTGGAGATGTGAATAGTGAAAATGCAGTGAGATCGAGTTGAGGCTTGATTCATTGGTGTCTACAGTGAAAAGAAATTAAGAGTACTTAATGTTCATTCGATATACAAATTTAGCTTTGTACAGCTTGAAAATCAGGAAATTGAAATCACCTATCCAATCTGTGATCTATTTCACCTGTAATAGATATGCAAGAAGAACCCAGAAAGATGTTTTCTGGCCAAATGCTTGGATAACTCTAGACCAGACAAATTGTACTGCAAGCAAGCAAGCAAGCAAGCAATCATGTTTCTTACAAGACGCTCTAACAGTGAGGACATCAGCAAAGCAGCCAGCCTCACCATACTGATGAATACTCCTAGAAAAGGGCACATAGATCAGAGGGGAAATTAATAATTCCTGATCTCCAAGAGATTACCAATTTCCCTGATTTCATTATACATCTCTCTTCCCTCTCCTCCTCCTTTTTCTTAATTTTTTTTACAATCAAACAGTTTGTAAGTTAAAATTGCTTTGAAAATGCATAATGGACACATCTTGAGGGAAACAGAAAACAGTTGAGCTTGTTTGTTAGAAGTCTCTACAAAACTTTCAGGACTATAAAACTTCCCTAAACCTTCATAAACCTTCTTTGATTTATTTGTTCTTATTGCTTATTGTTCTTATTGTTTTTTTTTCACTATCTTCTCCATAAGAGAATAAAGCAAGATGTTATATTAAGCTGTTGTTAGAAACATAAAGCAAAATGAATTCCTTATTACCCTTGTTTTATAAATGGCTAAAGTTTTAGACTATATATTGAGATTAAAAGTTTGCCATACAAATAGTATTTTTATCTATAAACTATTACAAGTATAATAACATTGTTAGGGTATGAATACTTGACTTGCAGAAAAATACAGTGGTGAAATAAATTAATAAATAAATGTTATTTTGAGTTAGCAACTAAATCTATACTTATTTATAGCTGTTTAAAAAGAAGGTGCAAAAAGTCCTGGTTAAATTGTACAGTTCAGTCTCTTGTCTGTATGTTATTCCTCTGTTATTCTGGAGTAATTATTTATCTAGGCATCCCTTAGGATTTGGAATAGATGCACCAACATATTCTTTTTTTTTCCCATAGTCTGCTTTGGTATGAAAGATTCTAGATGTTAAAATAGCCTGCCTGCTGCAGGTGTTGAAGGTGTTGTTTTCTTAACCCAATAAGTATGGCTCTCAAAAGAAAGAGAGCAAGCTGAATGTTCCTTTAACAGGAATAATAGGAACTGCTTTACCACTTGGTTGAATTGCCTCCTGCTCAATTTCCCATCACTTGTCTCCAGCCTTGGTGCAGCTTGCTGCTCCTCAATGGTGCCAGCACAACTGAACTGTTTTTGGGAACTGATCCAGCTCAAAAAAAAAAAAAAAAAAAAAAAAAAGTCTGCAAACCATAGAAATTTAACCTGGATCAGTTTCCTGATGCAGTCACAGTGCAGCTGTATGAAGCAGTTCTGCTAGAATAATTGAAAATGGCAGCTTACAGTCTGTGAACAAGTAGGTGGTGCACAGGAATAGCTTAAGCTTGTAGTGCTGGTGAAAAATCTGTAATAAAATTACAGCCTTAGCACTATTTTATTTTGGGCTGCTTTTCCTAGCAAGGCAAAACTCAGACGGAGAGGGAGAAGAGTTTGGGTCATTTAGTTTATACAGATGAGGAATTTTGCAATAATATAGGCAAACCACTGGCTCTACTTAACTTCCAGGTTTCTAAGGATCATTTCACAATGCTGTATAGAGCATCAGAATGCAGTTACATGATATGCTGCCTTCAGGGGCAAAGCTGAACAAATGAAGGGGCAGTGAGCTGTAGCATGGGAACAAAAATAAACAGGGAAAGGTATAGGCCCTTCAAGCTTTGAAGAGCAAGAAAATTCTCCCAAATGTAGCTAGAATGCAGTTATATTAAGAAAAGGTTATAAGCTCTTAAAATGTACTTTATTCAGCATTTCTAACTGCATGAATGATCAGAGCCAGTTTTACTTATTTTACTAGGAGAGCTATGATTTTACTACTTGCAGCTCTGCTAAGCAGGATTGGATATTTTATTTTTCCAGCTCAGAATCCTCATCAGAATTAATATTTAAGGACATTCTTTGCTAAATTCATGGCAGTGGTCACGTTGTAGTGCAGACAAGTCTATGCCAGACCAAATATCAATACAAGTCTGCCTATGGAAGCACTAGAGTTAAGTAAAAGCTGCTAAGCGATGCTATGCAAGAAGCAGAAGAAATTAACATACTTCAGAATAAGCGTTCTTTAAGTTTCACTATGCAGTAAAATCTCACATATTTCAAAATGTCCTTTTAGTAATATCTGTTTAAACCCAGCAGAGGCAAATAAAGTTAAAAAAGCATCAAAGAAAATAATTTCAGGACACTAGAAGTTTCAGAGTTCCAAGAGTTAGCTCAGGACAAAATTTGGCCTATTAGGAATTTATTGTCTATGGCAATACATGACTTGATTTTCCATGTTCCAGGCAGATCTACTGGACTGGTCATTAGAAATTCCATTGCTTTTCTCTCTACAACTTCTTTTTTAATGTAAAATGAACAAAGCTGATTTGGAAGTCATTGGCTAGAATCCTAAACTACTATTTTAATAAAGTCCTTCTTCAGAGTAGGAACATGCTTTAATCAATACACCAATACAACTTTGCACAATATGATCCTATCTCCACTTTGCAGTTTTCATATATAGGAAGCTCTGTAAGAACTCTTGCAGGAAGTGTAAAGCAACACAAATGTAAATAGTTAAATGGGATGTGACTGTGAAATGATAATTGCAGTCATAATCCCCCACACTTTGCTACTTTTATTATACAAGTAGATGCAAAGCACAAAGCAACAGAAATGGCAACTTGTCAACATCTGCAGTCATATATGCAACTTCTGACTATCACCATTCAGCTGTTCAGAAAGTTTGAAAACTGAATAAATAAATAAATAAGTCTTCTGGACAGTGTCTCAGAGTCTAGTAAAAGGTTCTTTTCGTGGCTTTTGGAGTTCATTTTAGCTTTGTTAGCAGTATTCCAAACATATGTATATGAAATCATCCTCATGTTAATTTGATGCGATGAAGCAAAAAAAAAAAAGAAGGGAGTAGTCTGGCTTTCAGCAGATGGTTGCTATTGTGAAGGCTATATATAGAATAACAGATGAGCTGCAGTTACTTACAAAGAAATAATTTTTTCCAGGAATTCTGTGACATCATAAACCACATAAGCAGACTTCAGATTCTTTGTGATATCAAGTGAAAAACACAAAGGAATTAATGCCAGGTCATCTGTTGCTGCCCATGTTGTTGGAAAATACATACAAGAGATTTCAAGGACATGCAGGCTACTCTCCTTTTTTGACAGGACCAGGGCATACCTGTGTCTGCTGAGGTTAAATAAAGTGTATAGAAGCTTTGTGACTAAAACCATTACATCTATTTGCACAGCAGTTGCAAGAAGGTGGTTTCTAATTAAATGAAAACTTGCTGCACAGTTGTATTGCAAGAAGCTTCTGATCTGGATGTTTCTGTCAAGGAATAAAACCACATGAAAGGTCCAGAAGTTGCTGGAGCTCAAGTAATCCATCTTAATCCAATTGTTATCTACCTTAAATCCATGAAACACTGCAGGAGTTCCTCCCAATACAAGAATTTATGTATTTCCCAAATCTGTTGTTTGTTGCAGCTGGTATTGCAAATGTTATCACTAAGAAGAATAGTAAGAAACAGAAGGTTACTGGCCTAAATAAAGTTCTTTATAACTGAATCCCTAAGAAAGAAAAAGTTTCTTAAATAGAAGAAAATGTATGAGAGGCTGTTTGAAAACAACCATTTGAGCAACAGAAGCTGCTACTATCTGGAAGAATAATGTGTTGATTATGGCTGCCAAATATAGTCAGAGAAAACACAGAAAAGAGTTCAGGACAGCTGGGACAAAAAGATTTCATAGGTGATAAATGCAGTCGTTCAGCCCATATTGCAAAACATCTCCACTTGGCTGTTTATACTGTTTCAGTGGAATCTTTTCTTCTTTGAATCAAAATATTTAGACATCACAAGGACATGATTTCCCTGTATGAGTGAATTAGTGACTAGCCAAGGCATAAATGAAGGAATGCTGATCCAGAATACTCCCATTCTCTTCACAGAACGTCTCAGTGAAAAGGTACAAGATTCTATTTTAAGGAGAGCTTCTTCTTCCCCTTTTTTTTTTTTTCTTTTGAAGTTTTTGGAGAAGGGCAAGTGAAAACAGAAAGCACCGATAGCATCCAAGGCAGATATCAAACTGAGTTTCTCCAGTCTCAAGCTATCAGATGGATAGCTGCATAAAGGAGTTCTGACAGCTTTACTCATTTTATAGATCAGATGGTAAGAAAAGAGCTGCTGTGTACTACAAGAATGATAACAAAGCAATTTAACACAGTCTGTTTTTTGGTTGAAATTCATTCTTAGAATATTCTGATGTTTACACACTATTGGTTTACAGCACAGAACATCACAAGTCTCTGCAAGGCTGATGGAGCAGAGATTCTTGTGTTGAAAAGCAGTGGGTATATCTGTCTAGTTAATATAAACTCTTCAAGTTCCAACAGAACCATGCTGTATGGAAGTGTTTGTAAATTCAAGAATAAGAGATTCCTGCCTTTGCATCTGATAGATGATTGAGACCTTAGTATTTCTTTAGTTCCCTTTGTGATCAGTACAGTTCAAGTGAAGGGGCTCTTCAGGAGTATCTGGGTACACTTGTCACAGTTTTAACTGCAAATGTATTGCTACGAAAATATAAGGATGAAAATAATTGCAATCTGACACTTCCCTGATTTTGAAAACCAATATTTTGTGTCTTACCTTTGCATATTTACAACAAGTACAGTTTCCCAGTTAGACCATGGTAACTGAGGTAGCTTTTAAAGTAATTATTATTCCCCATTGAGAATATTATTAAGCTTTACATTATACAGTGCCTTTTATCCATATAAATCCCAAAGCATTTTAAGGACTATTCAAAGTGGTATGTATGACACACTGGTTGTTTTACCACACACTGAAATGAAAGCACCTGTGCTGAAATGGTGATGCTGTTTGCTGCTAATGATACTATCCAGCAGGTTTGCAAGGGTGGAAATGACTTAACAACTCATACCAATGAGCAATCTAGGAAAGCAGAAAGTTGTAATTCATTCTAGAATGCAGCTCTAACATGGATAGCACACTTTCTTGGCAAAAGTGTCATTTACTCTGATATGTTCCCATGTTCAAAATCTGTTTTTCATATTTCATCCAAGAAACAATGCATTCAAACACTACCAGTGGCTCTCTAAGTATATTCATGAAGATACTAATGGACAGTAAAAATAAAGGGAATGAGTCCATGTCAGAGGTCACAAGTCAGACCCCACAACTATCTTTAAATGTTTAAAAGTTTCATTCTTTATTGAAAAAAAAAACATATTCAAACATTGCCAAAAACTTACTGCTTGTCCCATGTGTACTTCAAACATTTTAAATGATGGAACAAATACTCTGTAGTATGCACTGTCTTCCAAATTTAAACAATGGAGAATTATAGTTATAAAACTGTGCAGTAAAATATTTCCTTCCTCATTAAAATGAAGTAATTTTTCATTAGAGGAAAAACAAATGTTAAATGTACACACTACTG
The DNA here is from genome assembly GCA_013399115.1 of Anseranas semipalmata. NCBI lineage: Eukaryota > Metazoa > Chordata > Aves > Anseriformes > Anseranatidae > Anseranas > Anseranas semipalmata. Next base: position 436,402 of record VXAA01001406.1, read on the forward strand.
CAGTGTTCAGAAATATCAATCTCACATAAAGATTTTATAGTTTTGAAATTAATGCATGCCCTTGGGAGGCTACCGTTTCTACCTTACTCTGCTATTTTAAGAGAAATATCACAAAAGCACTAACAAATAACTAAATCACAGAGGTTCAAGATGTTACTTTAACGGACAGTAATCACAAGAGCTTCCAGTCACAAGAATTTAGAAAAGAACACTTGAGAGGAATACATATTAAGAGAAATATATATACATATAGAAAAATAAAATGATTCATGAACACTACTGAAATCTACATGAGTTTTTTTAGGTGCTGTTGCTACCACCAGTGTCATATATGCAAATTAGATTTTGAAATCCCTTGTTTGCATGTATTTGAGCTACCTAAATCATAAAGTTGGCTTAAAAATCAAAATATGAGAAATAAATTCAGACTTTTTTATAACTCATTGCTGAGATTCTTATGCATTCAAATGTAACAAGAGACTGTGCTTTATTGGAAACAAACAAATAGCCTATACAGTTGGAAGAGCTGCCAACACAACAATCAGTTTTCTGTTTGTTCTCTTCTCATTTCTCCCTGGCAAAATATAAGAGACAAAAATTTCCTATTTGGATTTTTATATTATGAAGCGCTTATGCATTCATGCCTCTCATTTTCATTTCTACAGCCTGTAGCACACACATAAACTGGAGCAAAGGATTGGTCGCATACTGGCCTATAAACCAATTTCGCACAAATTAGACTAGATTCATCTTTTTTCCTTCTTATTACCTATATGGTTACTTGTGGGAAAGAAGTATTCTGTTATAAATGTTCCCTTAGGTTCTCACATGTAATGCATGTTTTTAAAATTATGATCACTTTTTCTTGTTAGCACAGTCAGTGGTGAGGGCAAAATGCAGCCCGCAAACCACAGGTTAGACTCCACTAGCAGAGGCATTTAAGAAATTAAATAGTCCTTCTTATTTTCAAATGGTTCTGCAACTTTTCAAAGAAGGATTATCTCAGGGATAAGGCATTAGACCGTAATTTTAGAGACTGACGTTCTGCCACAGATTTTCTACGTGATCCATGACAGTCACCTTAGTTTTCCATCCCTAAACCCCTCATCATAAAAAAAGATGGATCAAACATAGTTTTTCTTTTTTTCTTTTTAGGTTAATTCATCTTAAGTCTTTTAAAGCTTAGTTAAATAGGGTACTCATCTTTTCTGATGTCAGGAAATGTTATCATAATTAAGTTTTAAAAATACGGATCTCTGGAGAAGTTACGGTTGATGTCATAAGCCCTCTTTCCTAGACCTTTACATTAATCCCTCATTTCTGAAAACACTATTTTCTCATTCTTTTAAGTCATTTTATAAACTACTACATTCACCTAAAGCCAAAAAGACCAAATGATAACAGGTGATAAATTTTGTAACGCCTAACGGAAAGCACCACTCAGAAAGATCTCTGAACTGTGCTGAAATGTACCCACTCTTATTACAAAGGAACAATGTGTGACATAACTACGTAAGTAAAACTTCTACAAGGAAATCCACCAAATTTGAATTTTTTGGAATCATATTAGCATTCATATTAAATAAAGTACATATTGCTGCAATAGGTGATAGTTATTCCAAGCAAGTATTCTCCCAACATGCTGCTGAACTTTTTTTAAAGTACCCTGCATTAAACAGTACCAAAGAAACAATAAATTTACTGTATGTATTTAAGAAAAAAAAAAATTATTGCTGCAGCAAAAGCAGCGAAAGTGACAACAGCATAGCTTTTGCTAACCCAAGCCACTCAGATTAGTGAATTCTCTATTAGTGGGATCCCACAGCAACTGCTTGACTTTCTTCTGGGTTAGTTCCATTTTCCAACACATTCTCATGTCTATTCTTATGTTTTCTAGCAAGAATTAGCATGCCCCAATTAAAATTGCTAAGTTGTAAATTCAAAAATAAAATCGTGTTAAGAAAAATCACTTTATTAATCATGGAAATGCGTGTCATAAGAGATTTGATGCTAAAAATTTACTAAGGTTAAAAAAGCATCTGGGTGAATTAATGAAAAACACACACACACACACACAAAAGTTATTAGCCCTAAACAGTCTAAGACAAACTAATGAAGATTAGGATAATTTTTTTGGAAAAGTATCCTTAGATCACTCGATCTAGCTTCTGCTCTTCTATATATAGTGGGTATTGGCCATTGCTCAAAACAAGGAACTGGAACAGATATATCTTTGGCCTGTCCTGCTAAGAATATTCTCTTTGTTTTACTTCATCTTGACCTTTACAAACTTACTGTTTGCATTAGTCCCACTATTTGTTGATGACTTTTAATGTTGGGGATATATTTTCTCTTTAGGCAACAGTTTGCAGATATGTAACACAATTGCCCTTTACAATCACTGATTTATGGCCCTGTCAGCCAGCAGAACACTATTCTCTAAATGTTCAGTCTCATTTTCATACTCAGCTCAACTAAACTGAACTGAGATTTCCTGAATATCTTTCTCCATGCAATGAGCCTTCTTTTTATGTTTTCATGACCAATTATCATGACAGATTTTCAGACTTCTTAAGAAGCAATCAGCCTGTTGCCTATTTACATTTTGCATTGAAATGCATCTTCCCCTGTGCCCAGGTGTGCATTGGCAGCCAGCAGGAACAGAGAGCTACTTGACTGCTTCCTATACTCTGAATATCTCCATCCTCATTGATTTATTCTACATCTCTTCAGTCAGAGAGAGGGGGAAAAAAAACAGAAATTTCTAAAATGCAATTAGCTGTGCTATAGTAAAGACATATTAGCAGTGCCCACATTATATAATACATTTTTAATGTTTACATTCCATTTCCAAACATGAAGATAAGAAAACAGCCCTATAGATTTATTCATTAGATATGGAAACAATTCACTTGAATTTTCCAGAATCAGTAAAAACACCTTTGTCTTTGCATATTGGCCAATACTTACTTTGAATGTGCTACACACTACCATTTGGTCCTCTACACATAACACCACATGTTAATGCAATAAGAAGAAAAAAGAGGGGACAGACAACTGTTGCTGTAACTATTGCAAAGGCAATCCAGTGTGTCTGTGGGAAAGTCTTACAAATGCTTCATAAGACTGTTTTCTACAAATGTGTACGTCTTGATACATGCCGTATTCAAAAGTCAGTGTGTGTTTTATGAGAAAAACATTTTTGTTTTACTTATTTTAATTACAGTAACTTATTTCATCAATGACCACCATATAGATTCACTAAGAAAAAACAAAGCTCTTTGCAAAGTGAAAAAAATAATCAGAGAAATGCTTATTTAATTTCCCGTGGAAATACACTCCCAAAGAAGCAATTTACACATTTATCTATGAGGACTTCCAAAATAAGTATCTTTTGTGGAGATGTTTATAACTGTTATAACTCTAGTGGTGTCAAGTAATACTTGTAGCAACAGTTGTTACCTCGGCAATCATTCTGTTGGTGTCTCCCAAGAACAGCAGGTTTAAAGCTTCCTCTTCATTGTTTGCTTGCTGAAGAGACAAGTTTTTCAGATGAATGTTCTGGTCAGGGTCTTCCATTATTGTTACTTTTCTACATGGAAAAAAAATGGAGGGAAAACTAGACTTGTTGTAAGGTGATCTTTGTTCTACACTTTCATTTTGATTGCACCTAAAAGATGACATCTAAAACACTAAAACAATCATAACAACAAAGCACTAAAAACATCAAAAGTTCAAGACAACATTAAAGCAAATGTTGAACATTTTTGGTTTTGTTTTGATTCCCTGTCACCTCCTCTTTATTCCTTTATTATAAACCTCCACATAGAAGAGGAAAATATAAAACCTGTACATATTAGAGAAAACTTCGGGGCTGTTTTGGTGACAGAGTGAAATCTCAAAAGCAAGATGTTAGATGAACCGTCACAAGCAAATAATAAGTAGGGGTTTGTCTGCCATTGCCACAGCTGCTAAGCACAAATGATACATAAAGCATAACATAATCTTGATGAACAAATAGGTATGGAATATTTCAGAATCAACACACCTGTAGCCAATATGTTTCTAATAACTTTGCATTTGTTTCTTTTCATTCTTCTTTAAATGTTAATAACCACAAATGTAAATGATCCCTTTCTTTAATTAAAAGCAAACAAATAAAAACAGTATGTTTTTACTTATTTCCACTGAGGAAATGCTATTAGTTGTACTTCTTTAAGCCTTATAATTCAGAAAAAGGAAGTTAAATGGAAGTGGCAAGGATATGGCAAAAGCTCCACGAAAGCTACTTACTATCACTGAAACTCTTTTCACTTTTCTAAACAGCCTTTTTTTACATAAGAAATGTGACTTTTAATCATGTAAGTGAGAGTTAAACGTTATTGGCTTTGCTGAGTAGCCATCAGGGTCACCTCAGACAGGACAGTCCACAGTATCCAGCAGGGAAGCCAAGTAGTTGCATCACTAGATTTGGAAAATTCCCAGAGCGAAGACTGTTAAAAATGAAGCACGCTAACTCTGAAGATGGATGACATGCATCCTTCAGGGTGAATTACACATTCCGATTCCTTGTGTCTGACAGGGTTTCTGCCAGGTTCACAGGAGCCGTTCTGCTGGCACACGAAGTGGCAGAAATATGGGAAAAACAGCTTGCCCCACAAGCAAATCTTTACTGCATGCACCTGACTGCGTTCTGCTGCATTTTAGATTTCTGAAGAGCTGCAGGAATATTTATCTCAGAATTCTACTGAGCCCAATGCACATGGTTTTCATCTTTCACCAAAAACTCTTAATTGCATAAAGCAAATAAACTCATGAGCATGTAAGCTCACAGACTGTATCACTACAAGCAATCTAAGCAAGAAGCTTAGGGACATGGTTTAGTGTTGGTAGCATTACATGGTGGTTTGCCTTGATGATCTTAAGGGTCTTTTCCAACCTAAATGATTCTATGATTCTATAAACTTAAAACAAGGAAATTGGAAATTTTATAAACATTAAAAGTCTTTTTTTTTTTAAAGATTTTTTTTTTTACTGTGAGTATAGATAACAGATCAACAGAAAAAAAAAATAAAACCAAAAACAAACAAACAACAACAACAAAAAAAAAACACACAAAAAAACCCACAATGCCAACACTTTATTTGTATATATTTAAAAATATATACATATTTCATATTCCTCGAGGTTAACCACAAGAGGGAGTATAGGGCTTGAGTTTTTATCTCTAGATAGTTCTTGCGTGTTAATTACTCCAAGCTGCTTCAAAAACACACAGGTTTGGTTTTGTTCTGGTTTGTTTGTCTTGTTTCCAAAACTGGCAGGAACAAATTAAGCAGCTAAGCAGCATTCCATATATTACTCTTAAGTATTATGGAAGTCGTTTACCCTCTGATGGTCAAAACATTGGAGTGGATATACAGAAATAATTTGAACGCATTGCAATACATTCACTATTTTCCAGAGAAAAATACACATAAAGGTAGACACAATGCTTCTTTAGTAGTCATAACAATTGTTTTTCCAAGTATGATTGCTGCCTGCTTACAGCCTTGTTTTTGTGCACTAGGATAAGACAATCCTAGTAGTCATGAAAATCTGCTTCCCCCATTCAGAGCATAAACCCAAAAGCATAATTTTGCTCTTGCGTAACAATGTTTTGATAAGGTCAAGTTGTATTCTGCCCTCATTCCATCTGTGTGTGCATCATGTACTAAAGCCCAGAGTAGTTTTGGTTAAAATATGATGCCTTGACTAATTTTCATGTCTTGAAATTGCATGGTAAGAATCATCTATCTTTTTTTATAATTTAGGAAAGCAATGTTGTTTTACTTTGCACACTTAGGACAGTATTTAAAATTCTAAGGATCTTTTCAGACTACATTTTGACCAATGGTTATAAATAACTTGCAGACGACAAAGGTATTAGCTTGGACAAAAAGCCTTGGAGGATTATTACACCAAAAAGGAAACAGTGGGGAGATCACAAACCATTGACAACTTCCTATACAATGGCCCTTCAGCTATTAAGATTTCCAGATGGAAGTCCAAATTTGTACATCTTGAGAAGCATCTGTCAAAACCTTCTCAAAAGACAAGTTCCAAAACGACAACAAAATGATTTATTTTATTGTGCTATAAAGTTACTGTTTAATATGATGATAGAATTTTATAGAACATTCTGTATAATACCGAAATGTTTAAATTTCATAGCCCTAACTTGGATCTTGGAGTGGAAAAGCTCTGCTAAGTTATCCATAATGACTGAAAGAAGGCAGAGACAAGGTTTTGTTTTCTTTATAAACAAAGAATCTTTTCCATTTGGCTTAATGAATGGAATTTGTAGCTGACTAGGAAACCTGTAGGATGGAATCAGCCTTTTTTATACCATTATTAACTTGGGCCCTTTCCTGCATCAGCTGAGCTCCCATTAATGCAAGAGAGCCTCACACACTGAACGCTTTCATCTATGAAATTCCTGTTACTGGCAAACAATGAAGTTAAAGTTTCCTTCGGTTAATGAATAACATCTCATTGATTTGTGTAATATAAACAAAAAATAAAAGCTTTTGGAAAACAAATGACAATTAAAAAAATATTTTTTCCTATGATTATATCTTTCTTTAGGGCTCAGAACTGAAGAAATCTAAAATAATATCAAAAACTTCATAAATATTTAAAAATGAATCACAATGGTGTAGGTAAATCATATATTAGGACATCTGCCTTTTACTATAATAATTAGCAGAATATAGTGATACTACGTTGGCATGGGGAGGAGACTATACAGCCAGTAATAAATTTACTAAAAGGATAAAAGAGAAAAGCAGCAAGCATGCATCTTGGAGTCTGTCCAGCAGAACAGCATAAGCTAATGGATAGCTAGTCTTTGTGAAAAGTTTCAAGGAGCTTTAGGTTTTAAGAATGGCCAAGTTCATCATTTTACACAGTATCAAAATAAATAAATAAATAAATCAGAACAATAGCTGCCTTTACACCACATCAGAGGACAAAGTCTGACGAAGTCCTCTGATGTGGTATTCAAGGGGGAAGGTTACAGAGTTATTCAGCCACCAGCACAGGTTTCAATAGCAAAGAATTTGATTTTCCATTTAAATATAGACCTAAAGCGTGATCTCCATTGCATGTGAGACATAACAGAACTATGAGATAAGTAAGTATTGGTGAGGGCCGTTCTCCTAACATATCATGTTATGATAGGAAATCCTTCCCTCTGTCTCCAATGACTTCTTCTGAGACAAGAAAAACATTGTTTGCTTGTTCTACACTTTGTGTACATAGGGGGTATTGATCCTGACCGAGACACCATTGCACATTTAGGAGTTATTGATCCACGTAACACTTAACCTAAATAGATGCAGGCCTGTGCTGTGCTGCACAAGTTCCGTGGCTGCAGGGTGAACTCAGCCAGCTCATTGTAACACTGGAGCCTGCAGGCAGCTCCCACGTGGGGTCCGTGCTTACACTACCTGCATGGCCTTGCCTTTACCAACAAGTGCAGCAAGATGTTCTCACAAGAACATCCTTTAGGAATGAAGTTGTTTTCTTGTATGGAAACTATATAATAGCTCGAGTGACCAGGAGGGAGAGCTTCTCTCCATGTACTCTGCACAGCGCGTTGCGGGAAAATCCATTATCCATTCTGGCTCCATTCGATGCTGCATGAACTCAGGGTGCCCAGCATCTGAAGGGATGTACTCACTGTCTATAGTCCTCTCCTTATTCTGTCTTATTAAAGCAGTTACCTTACCAAGCCATTTGTTGCCAGGTCTTACTGAGACCCAGAAAGAACCCTGTGACCACTCTCTCCCTCACCTCCCCCTGGCCCAGTGCAGAACAAGTTGTTAGAACTGAGAAATAAGGTTGGTGGTTCACACATGAACAAAATAGGTAAGATCTGTTAGAATCTGTGGGCAACTGCAATAACATCATTCCTAATAAAATGTTTGTTAAATAAAATACCTTGATATTCAAAAGTAAAGTTGTCTGAAGGAGCACAGCAATAATCTCAACTGAATGACTTCACTCATCAGATGACTTATCTAAGTCACCACAGAAAGGTTTCACTGACTTCTCCCTGCTGGTTTTGAGGAAACGAATCATAAAACATATGAAAAAAAAAAAAAAAAAACAAAATCTGAATGGGAATAAACAATATGTAATGTATGCTGATGTTATTTTACCCATTTAAAGTGTAATTTGAACTGTAATGAACAAAACATAATCTTTGGAAAACTGGTTCAGAACAGTTATCTGCTGTCTCTTAACAAACAGAAAAACTTAAGTTTTCAAACCTGAATACTCTCCTAATCTTTAGTATTCAGCAATAACAGTTACAATGAAGTCTCTTCATTTTAAAGGAATGTATTTGATATGAAAACAGTGAGCTAGTATTATTATCAACCTTAGAAATTTTAAAACACCAGTGATTCTCAGAACACCGCAAATATAGTTCTTGCAGATCTACGTATGGATGGTGGCCACTTACTAGATTATGTAGTTGGCATAATCACTGAAGAGGGGAAGGGCTGACATTAACATTGTTGAGTCTAGAGCCTGGAGACAGGCAACAGGTATATTTGCATTAAAGATCAGACCGAATAAAATATATTATTTTTCCTATATGTAGAAAATGATTCCTTCAGCCTTTTGCTGTTATTGTTGTTTTGTTAAGCAGCACAGGACTTGTTACACTAGGTGGTTTAGCTTTACATGTCAGTAGTTTAGTAACTTTCAAGGCCCTTGGAGGACAATAGAATAGAAGAGTATAAATTAATTTGAGGTTGTTAACCAATATTCAGCTACAGATTTTTTAAAAATGAAAAGTCTTTTAGACTGACCCCATGGAACAGAACTGTTCTGCATGTTACGAATTGAATTCACTTAATCTATGGTTCAAAAAGCTTCGTTTTTCTGCAGCATAAGCTGGGAATGGATTCTCAAAGGATTCAATATGAACTAGCTGGGGTTTTTTTTGTTTTTTGTTTTGGCTGGTTGGTTGTGGGGTTTTTGTTGCTGGTGGTGTGGTTTTGTTTTGTTTTGAGTTAACCAACATCAGACGAAATCTTACATGCTCCCACATCAAAAGTGACTTTAAAGAATCGTGACACACAAATGGGGAAACGCTTATGCTGGCCGGCAGTTTAGATTACATTTTCACCTGCCCACATCACTCCTGGTTAACAGTTGTCTGATCTCCTTGAGAAGTAGCTCCTCAACTACCACATCTTATAGACTGATATTTTAAGGTAAACAAGCATTAATTTCAGCTGGTCTTCACATGCAAGATTGTTGCCTGTCGTAGTCCGGACAGGTAAAAATGGTAACTAGCTAGTTGTCCTGATTTAATTTATGACTAATGGTTCTACTACCTCAGTCCTTATTTTTGCGTTATTATTTATTGCCAGGAAAATTTTTAGTTCTTAATAAATAATAGGAACTTTTTAAGAAGAAGTTGCATGGATGGGTTATAACTGAAGTGAAATTGGTTCAATTCAGTATCACGGAGCTATTTAAATCACCATACAATGAGGAGAAAGCCTCTTGTAAAATCTTAGAGCAAATGAAGAGCTTCAGAAAATTTTTCCTAATTTGAACAGTCCTGCAAATCTTTTATAAAAACAAGAGATGGCAGTAAGAATTCAAATAGTCTTCTACCAGCTATATATTTATAACAATAGTTTTATTCTTTTAACATGTTTGAAAACAATCAATTTCTATTTTCTTGTATAAGCATGGAATGGGATTGTCTATATTAAATTTTTGCATTCTAATAAATAAGTTACTTCAGGTGAATCTGCATCTAAATAAGATGTGTTTCAGCTTCAGCTTTCAGCAAAGTTAAAACACTGCCCGTACAAGAAAAACAAGTTAAAATTGTAAATATAGGAAGCATTAGGGTATTTCAAAAGGTATCTTCTATGGACTACGTGTAACATCATTACAACTAAACATTAAGAAAACTTTTTTTTTTTCTGTGAAACTGAAAGCTTATTAGGATTTCAAAACCAAGTTTCTTTGATATATAAATATATATAACTATATAACATGATTACATTAAAGCTCGTTAATGAGCCTGACCCATGAACCACCTTCCTTTTGTAAATTGAACAGATTTACAATGAAGCACATGAGCATATTCTTATTTTACAGACTTGCAAGTTCTTTCCAGCTATATAGACCTGTGATATATAGCGAATATTGTACATTTAAATTAGACTGAATCTAGAGTTTGCATGATTCCAAGAAAAAAAAAAAAAAGAAAATCTCTTCAGCATAGTTCATACAGAGACATGTATACCTATTCATGCATCTCTATCTGTATATATAGAGGTATATAAACCATATTCGCACATTTGTCAGGAATTTGTTTATAGAGAAATAGTGATTTTGTGTGAAAGCCTCTTTTTATGTCATCTGGCAGACTCTAATTAAATGATTAAACATTGTTAGGATGAATCTTTAATAGATAGAGAATATACAAAGGATGGCTGCACACAAAACATTAACGCCAGGAGCTGGGATTCCAAAGCTAATCATGCAACAATTAGATGTAATGGGCAGTTTTAAATATTTTTATTATTATTCAACTTCACCTTAAACATCAATACAATTTTCATGCCTTGTTTTTAAGTCTGTTGTGCAATTTTCATAACTTACTTCTATTACACGAATGTCATCACATGACACATTCAAACCAATGTGCTTATTCCGTCCATTAACTCGTAAATAATGTAAAGTCATTAACACAGAGTTTGCTAGGCAGAAGTAGCTATCTTTAAAGTAAATTGCATCCATCTCCTTCCTTTGCAAGAATATGGATAACAAAAGTATTCCAAAACAATCTGCATACCTTACTGAACTAACCAATCTTTTGTTTACTCTTCTGAAATGACACATTTCTTCAATACTTTTCCATCTTATATACTTGGGAGAATATCAGCACAGACTACTAATATTTATGCAACCACAGAAAAACTACATCGGGGTTTTTATGGTGCTTAAAAACTCGATGATCAGCTGTAGAGTTCAACAGGTAATTACGCATAATATGACCCTTACAAAGTACAATAAACATAAGTTCTTTTTAATATTCTCATTAAATATGTGCTTTCAAACAAACTTGAGTAAATTAGATTCTTCTGTACTTTGCTTACTACCAGTAAAATCCTAACAGGTCTTAAACACATAAAATTCTCAGAAAAATGAAATATCAGGTAATAAACACTTGATACATTTTAAAGTCTGTAAAACTACTATTTACTTTGCCATTTACAAGAAATTATCCAAGTAACTAAAATATAGTTAATCGTGTAACTACCCTTTCATGCAATTTGTACTCCCTTTTTAGCTCAGACTGCCACTACATATTTTTCAAATTCTAATCCCTAAATTATTATCTTAAAAGAATAAACAAAAATACTTTATTAACTAAATACTTTTACACAATGCTAAATATAAGTGGTGAAGGTGTAGTTTTAGTGTACAATACATACTTTTTGACAACTGATGTACGGAAATGATAATGACCAAATATAGTAAAGCCCTAAAGCACTTAGTAACATTAGTCACTCTGTAAGAGAAAATTATCTCAGTAATAACCATCCTGCAATGCTATCGTGTACACAATTTTACAGGTAATTATGATTACGCCAGTGTGCTTTAACCCAAATTCACAACCAAATTTTTGGTCAACTTTTCCTTTTATAAAATAGTCTAATATGTAACAAGGAGTTATTCTCTAGCATAATAAAATCACCATAAATAAAGCAATTTTGATATTCTAAAATTCATGACTAGTAATAAATCTTCAGAACCTAGTTTTAAAAAGTGATTTATATTTTCCTGGACATGTAGCCCCAAATAACTGTTTCAAATAAAGTTGCAATTAAATTAATCAAAATTAGTTTAGTTCAATTGAATAAATACAATTTAATAAAATGAATAAATTGAATGAGTTCAAATAAAATATGACAAAGAAATCTATCAATGAAATTAATAATTTAATAAATTGAATAACTTAATAGCATTAACTTTTATAAGCTGAATAAAAGTGTAACAGACTAGTTTTTGCACCTGTAAAAATAGGCACAAAGTTTAAATTATTATACAAAATTGGTTTTAATTTTTTATCTGCATTGCACAGGAAGCAGAAAATAAATCAAATTAGATTCCTAAACTTTATCATGAAAGACATTAATAAATACATATAGTATCTATAGCACCAATGTGTAATAAGGAGATGGGATTTAGTCCCATTTTACAGATAAAGAAAGTGAAGCTATGAGACCACTTTACAATCCAGTCTCATACTCTGAATTTGTCTGCTTCCTTCCTTATCTCTAGACTAGCTTGTCTTATAAAGATCAATCTTGAAAGTTTTTGTAGATGTATTTCCTATATAGCACATATTGTGTAGAAAACTAAAGGTAGATTTTAACACAACTTACAACAAGTCTGGAACTTTTGGGGAGAATATATAATGTATATATTAAAGATGGGTTTAATATGTTAATAACATACATAATTAGCTATTTTGACTCAAAATTCAATTGATTTTCTGTTATTGCTCCATTGGCAGTTCTCAGTACACTTCCTACTCTTGTATCAGCAGTGATTAAATTGCTGTTTACATATTTCAGTTGTCACCATTCTGAGTGAGAAAGTTTCTAGTTCCCAGCATTATTTCAGGGCAATTGCAAAAGCAAGCAGTCAACAACTCATTTATTTATACCTATTTACCTATTTATACTTGAGTTATTTTAAGAATAACACAGGCTATAAACTCTTCTTAGAGACTTGGAGACTAAGCTTTGAATTTCCCATGAAGTGTAATGTCTTCAACCTTGCCAGTCTTACATGTTCATGACCTACAAACCTTTATTTCCTACCCTTGTCCAAGTATTAGTAAGTGCTGGCATCTTATCAATAGAAACTATTATAACAATCATCCATCCTGATGTAAATATAATGTCTTTTGGAGTTCCCTTTGGCCTTTCCCATCTATTACTTACCTTATTTCATAATTGCTTATTCTAGAAAAATAATTATCCTTGAAGAAAAAGGCCCAAGTACTTTTTCAAGGAAATACTCCATTTTATACGTCTCCACCACACACCCACACACACATACATGCATACCATATAAAGGGACAGGATGCCAAGAGAAAACACTTTCTCTTTTGTTTCCAATGGCTGCCATACATCTCTTCTGCATAATATAAACATACTTTTTTTTTTTTTAATAGTTTTACCTTCAATTACTGCAATTTAATTTCCCTAGCTTCTACACATACAAAATAACAGAAACTTTAAACAGTATTGATAAAAATGAAAAAAGAAAAAAACACACAAAACCAAAACATTTTGAGTTAATTAACACTGAGATCAGTAGCACAGTTTCAAAAAAAATCCCCAAACAATGCAACAGGGCATCTGAAAATAATTTCTGTTCTTTCCAATTCTCTGTTTTGTTACTTACGGCAAATCTTCCAATCTGGAAGCTTCATGTCTTGGGTCCAACAGATCATAACCGCATTCATTGTATATTTCTAGGTAGGAAACATGAGTTGTATACACTTTGCTGTTATCCTGGATAAGAAAAGAAAAGGAAAAAAAAAGGAAGAGCTGTAAATTGAAGTGAGAGCTAGGCCAGAAGGCAAACTTATCACTACAGCTTCTATGTTGCTTCCTCACTCTGTCTCTTTATTTTTCAAGATATGGTTTACATTTTCAATTCGTGATACTTATATGTTTTCTGCTACCATACACATAAAAGCTGAAGAAGAAAAATTAAAAACAAACAAACAACAACAAAAAACACCCCAAAACCCACTATGCCCATGATTAGAAGCCAGTTTAGTCTGTTTTTTCTGTTTTTACTTATTGGTTCCATACAGATAGGAAAGTCTGTATACACTTAGAACACAGCAGCCTGATGACAGAACCAAGTAACATGCCAGTTTTCACTTCCACGACAAAAAAGAATGTTATAATAAAAGATGTAAACCCTCATATTATGGACAAAAAGACTATCCATAAAGAAAAAAAAAAGGAACAACAAAAAAAAAAAATCAAAGATTTACTTCATTTAGAAACTTCAGTGACATACTGCTTTCCACTCTTTTTATCACATTTAAACACTGTATATGATGTCAGCTGCTCTCTGTAATCCTCGTTTTTTCTGTATAATACATTGCCAAAATGTAACTTAACACAACTGGTTTTTGCAGGCAGAATTTTCTTGTGCCCCAAAGCCAAACCCAAACTACCTAAACCTCAAAATAATGGGCTATGATTTCCAAAATAAAAGAAAATTAGTCACCGCTTTTCAGCAGATGAAGCCATGGTGAAGGCACTCATATCAAACTCACAGAAGCAGTTTTATAATCCAATCTACTACAATTGTTTTGCGAAATACCTTGAGATACAAACTTTTTATTTTCATTGAATAGGTATTTCCTGTGTGAGTTTTTTTTTTTTTTTTTTTTTATTGATAGTGACAGATCACTATTTCAAGGGATATTCTTTAAAAAGATACACTACAGATGGTTGGAAAAATGAAGGAATTGTTCAGAAAGGAAGCTGTAAAAATCAGAGAATTTCTGAACAATAAATTATAAAGAGAAGTTATTAAAAACAGAGGGGTTGATTTGCCTCTCATTCTGGGTAAGAAGTTTTGGTTCCTTGGTTTCAAACCTCACTGTCACAGTCCAAGTAAAGGTTTAAAAGGTCTTGCATTTTCTTTGTCCCTGAATTCACTTTCTCCTGTTCCATCCTACCTACGGATAGGATAGGAGGCAGATGACTCTTTTCTGTTATGTCAGCACTTTCCAAAGCACAGTTACAGATAAAAATAAACTAAACAAGGGAGAGGTATGAAAAGAAAAGCAGGTGGCAAGACAAAACACCAAGATAGGTGCTTTAAGAAGCACCAAGAAAGAAAGTGTACAAAACAAGCACAAAGATCTAGAAGCAGGCAGACAGAAATACCACTAGAAGCACAACTAAGTAGAGCTTTTAATCCCCCAAACGGTCTGAAAACGGAAACACAAACATTTTTCTTTTTGTTAAAAGTATGTGCTGAGAACAAGGGAAAAAAAACTAGTTAATTTTCATCCTATTTTGTTTTTATTACATAAGCAGCACTGGACAAGGATGTTGCTGTGTTGACACTGTATGCTGCTGGCAATCGCCAGATCACCCTCTTCACTTTCTACAACAGAAGTTCTCCAGGAGGTCACGTGAGTGCAGCTGGAGGTCTAAGGCAACACGATCACGCGGCTTTTTTTCATTTCCATTCACAGAGGAGCAAACTTCTGAGCACTTGCAATATGCTGTGTAGAGGTACCTGCCAAAGCCATACTTTGAAGGAGCCAAGGTAACTACTCAACATTTTTAACCCTTACTCAGACAGGGATGTTCACGTGACTGAGACATATACCCTTAAGACTAACAACTGATAACTTGTATTAGATGAATGATAGAGTATAAAACTACAATGTAATGATTGATGTTAACATCAAATAATATTTAAATGTGTTTAATTAAATAGCTTTGTTAAAATGTGAAAATTAATCTTAAATTAGTCATAGGCTTGGTGAAGTAAACAAAGAGACAAAGCATATATTACACCAGACTGAAAACACATCTCCTCTTTTCCTCCCTTCACTTTTGCCTCCTATGGCTGTAGAAGAACAATTGACTGTGTTCGCTTGTGTCATTATTACAGATAATAAAAGAAAAAAATTTCTTGTAAACATAATGAACTCTCATCAGTGTGCTCACTGATGACACATCCTTTCAGTTACTCACTCATTTCATTGCATAAAAATGTCGATGCCACCAGTTAGTTATTATTGCTTTTCACATTATATATGACAAAAACAGGACATGTTACTTATGCTTTCCTTCCAACCTGTAGGCTGCAGGTCAGTCAGAAGACATTAGATTCAGAATGTCTAACTTAAAATTAAGTTCACTATTCAATTAGAAATTTTGTTGCTAACATCTTCTTTGAATTCTGGAAGCTTATCAGTTGGGAATTATCATTTACTTATTAGAAAAATGAACTTAGATAATAAGGAATATTCCAGGTGAAGTACCTTTTTTCTTATCATTTGTATTTTTTTTATCATTGCTCTTAGATGTTGAGACATTAGAGCATACTTGTATTTTAAATGTCACCATTACCTTCTGTAAAACTTAATTATTGCCATGTTTTCTGTGCATAAATAAATAATCTGCCAACTTAAGTTTCATTTGTCATTTCTGGGCACAGTAAATCCAGAAGAACCATACAGTTAAATTATGGTCATGTTTCTCCCTCACCCAAGTTTTCTGTCTGCTAGGCATGATGGCCTTTTTTTGCACAGGAGATAACACAGTAGTTTTTTTGATTCAAAGAAGAAGAGTACAAGATTTCAAGTTCAGTGGAGTACAATGGCCTGTAAATCAGTTTAGTTAATTTATAAGTGCAACAACTACACTTATGATTTTTGCAAGGTATTTTAATTTGTGTAATCACAAAACTATTTTGAGACTCTTTATTGTTTCCCTCCCCACTTCAGAGTTGTTGAAATGTACCATTCACACCATTCGTTTTTACATCACTGGATTCACCTAAAAAGTAAGTTTATAGCTCCTAGGTTTAGCTTAATTACCACACAGAGTCATATGTTTTGCCCTAACAGCAATGTCAAATTCAGCAATCAAACAACAGTTGCACTGAGCTGTCAGTGGCAGGAAAATCTTCTGTGGAATATTTAAAAAAAATGAGCAGAAAAACATTAAGAAATAACTGGGACAGAACTGTAAGACTCAGAAATACTGTAAGACGAGGAAAAAAGGAACAGACAGAGAATCATACAAGTATTTCTAGTACTTACTGCTGCTGAACCTTTTCTGTGAAGCCAAATCCATATTTATACAGGTGGAGTGACTATTTCTCCACCAGAAGTGTGACATGTAAAGCACATGCAAAACTGGTTTTCAGAATACAATTTATTACCTTGGAAAGCATTTTTCTAGTCGCTATTAACTAGTATTTATGTAGTGATACTGTTTTAAAAACAGACCAAAGGATTTTTTTTTCATTTTGAAAAGAATGCGTTAGGAATAATTAATTACAACAATAATAATAAATGTTCATGACATTTTTACTATTTACATCTTTACTTCTTAATAAATTTTTACATGTGTAATTATGTTAAGACATGGCCACTTTCTATCCAACTATGCTGAGTGAATCAGATTTTTATTACTAATATCACATACAAATAAAAACACTCCATACAATTGCATAATTGAAATTAAAAGGAAAACAGCAGACAAGGAAAATTAATACAGATAACAGAACTATTCTATTCTATTTTGAATCCTGCATTACTGAGTTGAAAATTTTTTTTCATAATAATTAGATGTATCTAACATTATCATTCTATAATATAGTTTAGCTAATAAGTAATATTAAGTAAAATACAAACATGCATATACGCTGAATAAATAGCTGAATAGTTAAATATGATTACTATTCATTTCACTATTTTTTTTTTTTTTTGAGCATCACTCATGCACAAACAATTTAGGTAACAAAGAATGAAAAAAATGGTCCATCTTTCATACAATATTGTTGGTTTACAGTTGCATAGGAATCAATGCAATTTTTATGTGATATGCTTGTAATGCAATGCATACAATACAAAAAAGAGTGGAGCAATGAAGTTAAGACAAGTAGAACAGATTATGTGATCTGAATGTATATTGCACTAACTAAAAATAGCATGGTTTTAAAAACTACAGAAAAACCCTCCAACGATGTCCATTATTTTTAGTCTACTCCAATGAAGCAGGTAACCAGCACTACTAGCAATTTATTGCTGCATAACATTTCATGCCAAGTTAGATGCTTTCTTCAGCATTTGTGAAGCAATAATTTTAGGGCTTCCTGTAACAGTATTATAAAAGCAGTCTTTTGCAATATAGCTAAGTATTTGTAAACCGGACATTAAAAACAAACAGAAAACAATGTCCCATACCTTCTGTAATTGATCAAAAATGTAAGATAGAGTCCTAGGAATGATGCCTCGATCACTGTAACGTTCAGCTCCTCCTGTGATCGTAAAAGTTTTGCCACTGCCTGTCTGACCATATGCAAAGATAGTACCATTATATCCTGCCAAAGCACTATAGAATAATAATAAAAAAGAAGAGATAATTAATATCTATAGCATAATGTATTTTCCATGATCAACTTTATAGAGAACCAAAATACAATTAACTGTAATTCTTAAATACATAGCAGCTGTCTGCAGTAATACAGGATCACACTTCACACTATTTTTTCTAGATTCAATGGAATTTACATAGCCTGAAATGACATTCAGATGTGATCATCTTTTTTCCACACTTCTCACTTGCAGAAAGGCCTAACTAAAGTCTAGTTAAAATATTTTTCTCTGTAAATCATCACACTCTCACCATTCCCTTCAACCTGATTTCCACCAAACAGTAGATAAGCTTAAGAACAGTGGTACAGCTGCACACTCGGAAGGAAATGTCAGGCTTGGCTGCAGCTGACATACAGCTCTCCAGCCATGGCTGACCAAACAGAATTTTCATGTTATGATGGAATATATTTGGTCCTGACTTTTGGTCCTGATTTTGCAGTAAAGGAAAGGCTTCTAATGCAATGAACAAAAAGCACTCTCCCAAATTATTGCGATCTAGATTCCACTACTGATAAGTTGGTGCAATTTGAAGGAACTATGCAGCATTTTTTTTTTCTTATTAATATATGGCAAAGTTTCTTGTACCATTTGCAAAGAAAGACTTCTATTTTTCTCAAGTAAGACCCCTTTGATGGGCTGATTTGTGAAATATAAATACACTTCATTTTTCCCTTGAAATTCAAATTTCATGTATACAATTTTTACAATTTCTGTTGATACTTATAGTTGACTACCATGTGTTTTCGTTGTACAGCTGTCTCAAAAGATAAAATTACTAAAAATCTTTTTTCCACATTTCTAAATCTATTTCTTGTTGATTATTGTAAACTGCTCTGACCTTGAAAAATATTTAAAGTGCTCTAACATTTTATACTTCACCCTGTTCACATGCTACACACACAGAAACACACACACACATACACACACACACACACACTTCAGATGCTATAAACAATGAGGTAAAAATGATAGAGGACATAATTATTTTGAATTTTCACTTGTCTATAAGAAAAAAAAACAGAAACTAAATATAATTATCAAAAATGATTAGAATTACAAATTAAATAGTGATGAAATCTGTTACTGACTATAATATTCAGATGGCCAACTAAACCAGAAGTCACAACAGTATTTGATAAAGAAATCAGATTAGAGTGTGTTAGGCTTTTTTCTTTCCTTTCAGCAGCCGTCATTTACAAAACTTTCCCTAGATTTGTATGTCTCAGATTTTTTCTACAACAATTCCAGTATCTCCTGACAAAATATATGAAGAAAATATAAAGAAAATGTATGAAAAAGAATATATTTGAAAAGGCATGAAGTAATCAATAAGGAATTATTTTCATGATAAAACTTATCAGAAGCAAAATCTACTTTGGATTTTATTTACTATGCTTAAGGACCTACTAATTTTGTATGAACAAAAAGAAAGGATAAATTATTATAATATATGTATAATAATATATAATAATATATATTGCATTTTGTTTATAAATAAAAAGGGGCAAACAACCCTTGCATAAGAGGGAAAGAACCACATATAGATAGCTGCTGATCTGGTGCCACAAGACATGCAATGGTTACCCAACATATTAAAGTTTATTTAAAAGCCTGAGTAGTTGCCAAATTGCTTATTTTAATCCATTACAGTAGGATGACAAAGAAAAAAACAGAAACATGTTGAAAGGAGCTACAGCCAACATCTGCTCCCAAAGACCAAACTGCCCAAAGACAGAGTATACACACAGATTTTAGATCCCAGATGTTAAAAATCAAAACAATCATTACTGGAAAACACCTCATTCATTTATCTTAGGAATTTATAGTGCCCACCACCACAGTATCTGAACGCTGAGGACAGTAATGAGTTGTCAGAAGGCAGGGGGTATCAAAAGAACCTCGCAGATGGCAGGTTCAAAACAAACAAGAGGAAATGATTCTTCATGCAAAATGCAGTTAAGCAGTGAAACTCCTTGCAATGGGATGTTGTGGATGCTAAAAGTTCACACAGGCGTCAGCAGAGACTAGACTAATTCCTGAAAAAGAAATTCTCTGATGGCTACTAAACACAGAGAAATTACCTCTGTATCGGAAAGTCTCCATGGTAGAACTGACTAGAGGCTAACAGAATACTTGGTGAAAGTAGCTCTACATGTTTACCCCCCTTACCCAGACTTACAGCACCCATTTCTTTCATTCAGAGTACATTAAAAATATCAAGGCACAGTCTATGATGAGTCAGTTTGTTCGCAAAGAATTAAACTTATGAACTAACCAGAACTAAAGGTTATGTCTACACATACATGTTTATGAATGAACACATTTCAAAACTGAAGACGTAACCACAAATCTGTATATAACATTCCGAATACTAGTCAAAACTTTGAATGTGTACATGTGATAAAGTCTACATGAATTAAGTCTTATAAAACCCACGCGTGCTGTTATTAACTCACACTTCTTTTACGGAACTTCTCTTGGAATCAAGGGGAATACAGGATGTTTGAGCAATAAGGCTTGTGAAGAAACTATTATCACAGCAAATACTTGTTAAGGATGTACTTCGCTCTTATTCACTTTGAAGATTTTCAAGTCAAAGTTAAATACTGAACTGCCTTATCAATCTAATTTTAGTTTGTCATCCCAAGGAGCTTTACACTCAAATGGTAACAATATATGTAGGTGGACCAATGACTAATTAATTGATAAATAAAATATATATATATATATTTACTAAATACTCAGAATGTTTAAGATTGGCTTTTATTGATTTCAACATAAGATGCACAATTCCTTTAGGAAAATAAAAACATACAAGGCTTCATACCCCTTTAGGCAGCCATAAAATTATATTTAAAAAAATAACAAAAAACTTCACTGCAGAATTACTGTTTATGAAGTGAAAGGTCTCTCAGATGTTGAGAGTTAGTTTAGCGAGCCGAAAATACACACGTTTTCCCTTTTATCATGAAATGTAATGAAAACAGGTACCTAAAACAGTTGGCAACACCAATTATGAAATGGCAGGAAAAGTGTGTATTTTCTAAACAGCATCCACCAAGGACTGAACCCAGAATCCAAAAGGATTTTAAAGATTCTCATCTGCAAATTAAAGCTTCCTTAACAGTATTGGACCTGATTCTCTACTAGGAAAGGCTGTAGAGAAGAGTCCCTTGGGAGGCAGTCCTGAAGGGCAGAAGAGTCCAGGAGGGCTGGGCACTCTTCAAGAAGGAAATCTTAAAGGCTCAGGAGCAGACCGTCCCCATGTGCCCAAAGATGAGCTGGCGCGGAAGAAGACCGGCCCGGCTGAACAGAGAGCTGTGGTTAGAGCTCAGGAAGAAAAAGAGGGTTTATGACCTTTGGAAAAGAGGACGGGACGCTCAGGAGGACTATAAAGATGTTGTGAGGCTGTGCAGGGACAAAATTAGAAAGGCCAAAGCTCATTTGGAGCTCAGTCTGGCTACTGCTGTTAAAGATAGCAAAAAATGCTTTTATAAATACATAAACACAAAAAAGGAGGACTAAGGAGAATCTCCATCCTTTACTGTATGTGGGGGGAAACTTAGTGACAAGAGATGAGGAAAAGACTGAGGTGCTTAATGCCTTCTTTGCCTTGGTTTTTAGCAGCAAGACCACTTGTTCTCCAAGTATCCAGCCCCCTGAGCTGCTGGAAGGGGATGGGAAGCAGAATGTGGCCCTCATAATCCATGAGGAAATGGCTGGCGACCTGCTACAGCACTTAGATGTATGCAAGTCTATGGGGCTGGATGGGATCCACCCAAGGGTACTGAGAGAGCAGGCAGAAGTGCTGACCAAGCCACTTTCCATCATTTATCAGCAGTCCTGGCTATCAGGGGAGGTCCCAGTCGACTGGCGGCTAGCAAATGTGACTCTCATCTACAAGAAGGGCCGGAGGGTGGACCCGGGAAACTATAGGTCTGTCAGTCTGACTTCAGTGCCGGGGAAGCTCATGGAGCAGATTATCTTGAGTGTCATCATGTGGCACTTGCAGGGCAACGAGGCGATCAGGCCCAGTCAGCATGGGTTTATGAAAGGCAGGTCCTGCTTGACAAACCTGATCTCCTTCTATGACCAAGTGACGTGCTTAGTGGACAAGGGAAAGGCTGTGGATGTGGTCTACCTTGACTTCAGTAAGGCTTTTGACACCATTTCCCACAGCATTCTCCCGAAGAAACCGGCTGCTAAGAAACTGGCAAGAAAAAACAGCTATTTTAAAGAGAGGTAGTATATTTTATTAGACCACCTGATATAATTGTGCAAAACCAAGGCTAGACTCAGGGCATCAGTAAATTATTGGGTTTTTTTTTGGTTATATTAAAAAAGACCCTACCTCTTCCCTTGCTTAGCAACCTTGCCAAGCAAAAGCTGTCAGTACAACTCTGTATCAATTATCACTCTTCTTTCTAGTATCGACTCATCTACGAATGGAGTTAAAAGGGAACAAGGCCATGTCATTTTTTTCCTCAAATTTTCTTACTCAGTTATCAGTTAAGTTGCACTTTCTATCTTACTCAAAATTAGTGGCAATTTATAAACCATACACATTGAGAAATTAAGTTTTTGTTAGAAATTTCAATTTAGATCTCTATTTAAATAAATGTCTGTTATGGAGATGTGTACTGACATTTTCAGTCACTCCACAGACCTACCTCATGCCTGAAAGATGCATAATTCCCAAATAAAAGGCGTGATACAGAAGTCTAACTCATACAAGCAATTATACTTAAATTCATAGATCCATTACGTTACAAGTAGTTAACATTCCTCAAGTGAGAAACTCCTCAAATGGGAGCTTGACAATTTATGGGTAGTTACAACAGTTCAAAATAGCATGCAGTACTTTGTCCTTAAGTATCTGAGACAATATAAAGAGTGGCATAAAACCCCGTGACAGCAGACAGAGGTTGAAAGCAGACTGAGGTTTTTTTGTTGTGGTTGTTTTTTCTCAGTACATTTTGTTTTAATTTACCGTGATGATCATTTGTTCTATTTAAAGTTTATGAACACAGAACTTTTCATTTGTTTCTGTGCTCATTGTTAATGAGACTGCAGGCTGGTTTGTGCCTAACTATAACAAAGAACTCTGCTTCCTCTGCTGTTACACTGAATATGTTTTGTTGCATCAAACACAACAGTTACCATCAAACTACAAGATCTGTAAAAAAAATAAAAATAAAAAAATAAAAAGAACTCTAAAATGAGTTCTGTGTTCAGTTCTGGACTCCCCAGTCCAAGAAGGATGCTATAAAGAAACTGGAGAGAGCCTAACAGAACCAAACTGGTTCAGGCTGGAGCACATAACACGAGGGGAAGCCGAGGGAGCTGTTTTTGTCAGCCTGGAGATGAGAAGACTATACGCGTACCTAATTACCATCTTGCATTACATAATGGATCATCACAAAGAAGAGGCTTACAATGGTAGAACAAGAGGCAGTGGTCACAAGTTGCAAGAGTGGAAATTCCAAGTGGGTATAATGAAAACGTTCTTCACGGTGAGAGCAGTTAAGCCCTGGAACTGGTACCTAAATGGGTTCTGGGATCCCCATCTTTGGATATTTTCAAAGCGCTACTGGGCCTGAGCAACCTGATCCAACTCTGAAGGTAGCCTTGCTTCACTCAGGAGGCTGGACCAGATGACCTACAGAGATCCCTTCCAACCTAATTATTCTATGAATTTAAGAGAGAATTTGTTAGCAGTAGGCATAATTAACACAAAGTCATCAACAGAGGAAGGAAAATGCAACCAGTCCTTACCAATCCATGAAAATAGGTTAAAAACTCTGCTTTAGATCAGACTGGCCTCAATGCACCAGTTTTATAACCACCAATATGACAATCCTTCTCAGGGAAGTCAGAGCATTCAGAGTCCCTTTGTGTTAGTCCAAACTTCAATTCATCACAAAAAAAAAAAAAAAGCTGAAGGAATAGTGCTGGCCTTATTCTCAGGCTTTTGACATTAGCAGGTATTACAGACAAATGCATAAATCTCTTCTTGGCAATTGATGGATGAAGCCTATCCAAAACACCAGAAGCCATTACAGCAACACTGAATATGAAGCTTAAGCAAAAAGATTTGCTTGCTCTGACACTTCATTTCTATTGCAAGACATACCTCCCAGTCTTCAAAAGGATTAAAAAAGATCATTTATGCAAATGCATTTAAGACATCTGTCATTTTTATTATTTTGTTTTAAAATGATAAAGTTCAAAGTGAAAAGTTTTTACTAAGTCTATAACGTGAATAAATAAAAAAGGTTTAAATACTTAAATGAAAAAAGACCTTATTAAATAAGGACTAAATTCCATGAGTGTTTATATGTAGATAAGAGAAATGCCTGGGAATCAGAAACAAATTTTGGCTTTAAAACTGAATTACTTTGCTTTTACTAGTTTATTTCAGACTCATATCATTATTTTAACCTGAGTTTGGAAGCTTCATTTTAAAATGACTGGTAATGTAAAGGTAGGTGGTAGTTCAACAGCTATGAAAATATTAGACTACTGAAAAAAAGTGGAAAACACTTTGATCTTTAAATATCGTAAGCCCTCTCCTCATCTCAGTACTTGCTGACCTGAAATATTTCACCAATGCCCCTCTCTTTCCTTCTTCCTATCTCAGAAAAGTTTAATTCACAATCATTTTATAAATCAAATAAATAAATATATAAATATGTCAGTATAATCCTGGCAAAAAGAGCTCACAGACATGATATTTATGATAAAAAGAAGGAAGAACTTAATTTGCAGGATCTGGAAAAGCAGTTTTCCGAGAGGATTTGTCTTTACAGAGGCTCAGTATTTAGTTATCTTCTATCATTTGGAGCTTAAAGTTCCTTTTAATTAAAATAAACAAAGTATCTCAGCATGACATTTTTTCCTTTACACTTTTGCCAGATTTATGGAACAAATCTAATTTGGTAATGCCTCATATTTCAAAAATAACACCAATTTCCAAATGTGCGTGTAACTGTGTTTCTGAGAGCTTGGTGCAAGCAAGTTTCCTCAGAAATTTCAAAAGAGATTTCCTAACACGGCAAGCTGTAATACAATTTCCTATTCTAACTAAAATTCTTAACTATATCTAAAATTTCACCCTAAGCACTGCAGAAGATAAGTGACACAAAGATACTGTGAATCAAACCTATCAAATTGTAGCCAATAATAAGCAGCATTCTTGAACAATTCTAAACTGCAATTTAAGTCAAGATAAACACAACTAATAGCTGCTTGAGATTAAACATTAATGAAGTTTTTCATTGCCTTATAATTGTAAACCCTTTCAAGAAGAACTATAATCATTCCTGCTCCAATTTCTCAATTTAAGGGATATTTTAAGCTACTTTTATTTCTAGCTTACATCCAAAAAGTAAGTGTCCATTTACTGTACGTAGATTCTACATGCTTTTGTACCTCAGCTACCTCCTTCAGCAATAATACAGCTGTGCTGCAGGTTTGTCTGCAGGTGAGCCAAGACACTATTTCCCCACTGTGTCGCAAATATATCCAGGTGAGAATAACTAATTGGTCATACAAACCTACCATATAATTAGTAAACAATGACCATCTTCCACAAAATCCACAAATAATAAGGCCTGATGCTTACCCCTTACCAAAATTGCAGAAAAAAAAAAAACACACAAACAAACGAAAGCAAAACAACAACAACAAAAAACACTACTAAAGCACGGTTATTTTACTAGGCATTCTTCATTTTAATCATATTAGCATGAAGATTTAAAAATGAAAATGCCAGCTTTGATCCTGTTAGCAGCTAATGTATCATGCTGATGATAGCAAGTGATTTTAACCTGGTTAGGAAGTCATTGTGCCAGGACTATAAAAGCAAGTAAACGACATATCACACGAGTCTTACAGCATTTTAATTATTCAATCATTTTGTATTACAACTTAAATGAGTTTCCATTATATTGACATCTCAATACTAAAACTGTCTTCATGAGCTCAGTGTGCTGGAAACAATTCTTTCTTCCAATTATGGCACTCTGCAACCTGTTGTACCAGCCAACAATATCTACAGTGCAGAAGCAACATGCTGCATTTGCACAAAACAAACCTAAAAACAGACGGGAGGACAGAGGGGAGAAGGAATGTGGGTAAAAATAGCAGAGAAACAGCATCCTATACATTAAACAGATCCAAAAGACTTGCAAAAAATACTCAGAATTTCAGCAATTCTTTCATTTGTATGAGAACACTTAAATTAATGTGAGCCCTTGAAGATCTGACATTTGTTTTAAGAGATATTTCTCATTTTTAGATGAGGATTTTTTGGTGCTTAAACATTTTTATAAAATAATAATTAAAAAAAATGGTTTAGATGGAATACACCACATGCTTCCTACTCTCTAACAATAACGAAACCTTTTTTCTTTTATTTCCATGGGGAGTGTAGCTAAATTTTGTTCACCTGTGTCAGACTAATATGGTAGTCAATTAATAATGCTATTTTTGAGGATTCTTAGACTCAGGTACTTTCTATGCAGAAAGAAATTCCTTCATATCACAAGAGGCAGATTTCTAATATGCTGCCTGGATATCTGAGGTTACTGAGTTAAAAGTAGACTGTCTTGATAACTTCGCACAATTTATAAGTGATCTGTAAATTGCTTTTTCTACTTAAAAACAAACACTCAAACAAATGTCTCACAATCTATGATCATTTCGTTCTGAAATTTGATGTTTCCTTCACCTGTCCTACTCAAGCTACATAACTAACTTGTCCAAGCTCGTATTGCTCAGGATAGAGGACTATGGATGGACCACGTAGCTTGTTACATCTCCTGATCAGTCCTTCAAAACTGGCTGACCCTTTCTCCATAATCTCCTTCAGAAATTGTCTTATTGCATCTATTTTGAAGATGCTTATTAACCAAGGCACCTCCTTTTCTCCATATATCTATAAAGATCTAGTAGGCAGTAATGTGGAAAGACAATATATGGGGAAAAAAAAAAACAAAACGATGAAATGAATGTATATTACTGATGGTGATAATTTTATTTGCTAGTATTTTCAAACACAAGTTTGAAACATAGACAGCCCACACAACTTGCTCTTTTCTAAGATGACCTAACTTTCTCTCATTCCTTGCCTTTAAAAAAATTTTTTTTAAATTAAGACTAGTTAAAAACTTGAAATAACTCAAGCTGATGCAACTAAGAATGGAAATAAAATACTTCGCCCTTCTTGTAAGGAAGCATTAGCATTCCCAGTAGAAAAAAAATTCATATGGGAGAAGAGAAGACTTAAGCTGTGTGTCAGAAAACAGCTTGATGGAACAGGGACATAGATGAATTAATGTATATAAGCAACATTTTGGAATGCCTAGGAAAGATGAATCCAAATAAGAAAGTTTAGTGCATCTTCTAAGGAACATAATTCAGATTATGTCTCCAGTGAAGCACTGAGAGATACAGGTAAGGTACCTATAACTATTTCAAGTATCATTAAAAAGAAAGTGTTTTATTTGACCCCTCAAAAGCATGAGTTCTATACACTGTTTTGAGGTTTAATTTATCCAGAGGAAAATATCACATAAGTGTTCTGATGCAAAACAACGAACATCCAATTTGTTGGTGACTTCTCGCTATTACATAATAAATAATCATGCCTTTTACTTTCTGTTCTCCTTTCACATATATTTCCTGCCATTATGTTTTGATTTTTTTCCTGACGATAGTTTCAATAACATTAGATGCTAGAGTACAAATTATTTTTAAAATCTGCCATGTTGCACGTCCAATTATGCTGTTATTTTTTTCCACAGTGTAAGGTCCACATTACAAGAAAAATACAAATTGTATCAAATTTGGAAGCATGACAAAGTCTGCAGTTTACATACTATCAGAAGAATATCCCCAATAACTCTTTGCTAAGTGAAATTCATGTTAAGGTACTGTATATGAAAAGGGCTTCTAATAGAATCAAAAATGCTCCCGTTGGTGTAAAAAGATGCAAAGATACGACTTTTATTTGTCCTAAATAATTAGCTTTAGATGTAAAGAAGAACCATAAATATTCAGAAATAAGAATCCACAGTATTTAAGAATCTCTCAATTTCTTGTATGCTACAACATAAAAAAAAAAAGGTCACAATTTATACAGAACATTTTATTTGGAATAAATGAAATTACTTATTGCAGAACCTTGTAAATTCACTCAGATTCCATGTTTCAAGGAATTTCTCATCTAACAGTTCAAATTTCAGAGTGATTAATACAGAACCCTACTGAAGTCAGCAAAGGTAAAGCACAGTCAGCATTAGTCTCAATCTAAATTAGACAGTCAAAAGGAATGTAGAGTTTGAGGGAAAACTAGCACTCTTTTTACTGACTGAAATTTCATTAGTTTGAAGAAACTTGTAGATATATTATTTTCCTTGATTACCTAGTAAAACACAAATCCCTGAATTGCTACAGAGAGAAGAAAAAGGACAGCAGGTCCAAAGACTTTTGTTATATCATCTTATTCACAGACTTACGCAGGAAGAAAGAAAAATTATAATAGCAGAAAAGCAAAGGAGGATCACTGGATTTCTATAAGCATACTCAGAGCTAGAAATGTCCTATTAGGATGTTTAGTTTACATCCTGTGGCTTTGTATTTCAATACAATCTAACAATCTAAATATGTTTTCTAAACATTTTAAATTACTGGTAAAATATTTTCTAAAACTGCAAAGAGATGCATTACAAAATATAGTCAACATTATAATGCGGCTTTTATGCAAAGTATTTTTACTACATTTTCTGTATGAATAAGCAGCAGAAAAAAACAGGATAGAGTAATGGGCAGTAGGTTGCATATTACAGGTAGTAATTCTTAACATAAACAGAGCACACCAGAAGAAAGATACATCTGCAGCAAGAGCATTATTAGAGGCTATCAGATCTTTCAAAAAACCACAGATGACTACCATTAGGCTAGAAATAGCTTGGCCGCTT
Source organism: Anseranas semipalmata (assembly GCA_013399115.1). NCBI lineage: Eukaryota > Metazoa > Chordata > Aves > Anseriformes > Anseranatidae > Anseranas > Anseranas semipalmata. The sequence goes on from VXAA01001406.1 coordinate 465,631, forward strand.
CTAATTTGCATGATTCTGTCTGAAGAGAAAACATTTTTGATGTTATTGTTTAATAAGCCAACACAAAACATTGGCCATATCAGGACTGATTCAAAAGCACTAAGATCTTCTGCATAACTGGATTGTAGTCATCATCATAATGTTGATATCTGAAGCACCATGAGTAATCTTGTTCTGATGTTTAACTAGAGCAATGCTTAACTGCTAGCAAACTGTGAAAGGATGCTATTTATTTCCTCCTCTTTTGATAGAGTCATAGAGCTAGTGCTGCCTCTTAGAGATCAAGTTGGCTCTGCACAAACAAATAAATCAAGAATATAAATTTAAAATGAAAAGGAAAGAACAGGAAGGAAAAAAAATGAAACCAAATAAGAGATGACTCAAGCGTTAACAAAATAGAATAATAATAAAAAAAAGTCAAGCAAATCACATGCTTACAATGGTTTGCAGAGACTGCCACTTTTGACTGAAGAAGTAAATTAAATGAACTGTCTGGTGCCTCTGAAACCACAGGCGGGATGACCATGTAACTGGATTTACAGAGAAAAGTAGTGGCCCAACATCAAAGAAAGCAAATTTAAAGGGGGGGGGAGAAAGGAAAAAAAAAAAAAAAAAGAAAGTTGCATCCAATTTTCATCCATCCAAGAACAAACTAGAAGTGTTTTAGTCCTGAACATTGCACTGCTGGTTTTTGTTTAAACAATGCCCAAGATTTCTTTTCTGAGCATTCAAGTCTGAAAACGAGTTTTCTCATCACTCTAAGTATGCATGGCAAAGAGCCTTAAAATGTCACTGAACTATTTCATTGATATTTTCCTGCTACTCTCTTTTCCCTGGCAAAACACAGACGAAAACTGTTCACTTAAAGTAACTCCAACACCCAAAACAAATGTATTTTCAACAGTTTTTCCCTGGAAGAGAACATCAACTTACAAAGAAAGAAATAAGAATGACAATTTTGCTACGAAAGACTGTGGTCTATCAAAGTAACAGTGAGATTCTTATTGTCCCACAATGGAAAGGAAAATTGAGTCATTAAGACTCAATTAATACTCAACTCATATAGACCGAATACATTTCAGCAACAGTTAAGGACGCCATTAGTCAAGGAACCTCATGACTATGAAGACATTTCAAAACACATATTTTTGCCTAAGGTAAAAATGAAGGAAAAGGATGAGAAACAGGAATACGCTTCAGGTGTAACCTAAAAACACAAGCAAAATTTTCCTTCAGCATTACCAGTAACAACAAAAACATTAATTTGAATACAAGCCTTAACATCTTAACATTCAGAGAACTCAAAATCTTCTTGATTCAGTTAAAAATGATTTTATAAATCAATTTTATCATTAAAGATAAAGACAGCTGTTTGGAGATAATTGTATCCCTAAACCCCATTGATTTCTACAGCATTTAAGTATTTAAAAATCTATAAAAATCAAAACTAGACACTACATAATGGATCAGATCAATGTATAAAAATCTCTTATTGGTTGGCACTGAAATAAAGGAAAACAATACTAATTTATGTTTGTTGGAGCACTCCATAGGTGAATTATTCAACTGGAAAACTCTTCCATATTCTAGTGAACCACTCCAAAGGAAAAAAAAAAAAAAGTCTGTCTGTTGCTAGTTAGCTTTGATACTATGAGTTTTAATGAAGATAATTCAATCTGTAGTGTGTAACAAAGAGAGTTTTAACTCTTCTCTTTCCAAGCAGAGTTATATAAGATATAGAAATTTTTGTCTGCAGTCACCATTAAAACCAAAAATATTTTAAGTTAAGTAAATGAGTTAACCAGAAGCTATACATGATATAGTCAGGTAGGCAAAGAAATCCATTTTGCATGAAAGAACAACAAAAATTTAAAGTGTATTTATATTATTATAGTGAAGGTTCAATTTCATTGGCTGTTCATTTTCATTGTCAATTCCCTTCCTATTTTGGGTGGGACTTTTAAGAAAATTGATGGTAAAACAAGCTTTTTGAAAAATCAGGAAAATGGAATTATAAAGAGCTAGGCATATTGTTGCATCCAAGTAACAATGTTAGAAAGACTAAAGTATCAAATTGAGGATGTCTGTTTTCCTGCAGCAGCAAACACATGGCAATGCAATAGGCTGAAGAATTGCTTGTAGAGCCATAGCTTAAGCCAATGGATGGGTCAGACAAGGAACGAGAAAGAAGTTGGTACCTGAAGTAATACTTCCCAATTCAATACAAGTTTGGATTCTGAGCAGTAAGTTTGATAAACAAACAACAACAAAAAAAAAACGTTATTGGGAAATGTTGCTTTCTCCAGTGTAGGACTTTCTCCCCCGCTAAAACTAGTACTAACTTCAGCAATATGGGCTTAGTTGATCAAAGAGAGTGGCATATTAGAAGATCCACCTGGTTGAGAGTGGCATTCAATCCACACAATGAATAAGGAAGCCTTCTACATTAGTCTTAGACAGTTGCCTTTGCAAACTCTGAAATACAAGTATCGTTTGATTACTCTATGGAGGAGAAAAAATACATATACTGCAAAAATCATTGCCTTATACTTTAAGACAACAATAGTGAGTAAAATTTGAGGATATCATCACAGATACTAGTTCTTGAGTGTATCTAATTAATGAAAGCTAAACAGGGAGATAAGATTTTTCTTAGGTTTACCCCTTTTGGGAGTTGGACCAAATGTCCTCCAGAGGTCCCTTCCAACACTAACCATTCTGTGAACTCATGGAACTATATAGAAGATACTTTTCTAATGCAATAAAGTAAGCTTATATTATAGACAAAAAACTAACTAGACGTGGATTTCTATGCCTATGCAACAAAAGTGACAACAGCAACGGTGCTATTTTAGGAGTGAATGATGGAACCTTACCATACATAGAATTCTCAGGGAATTGTTGCATATCTCCCAGATTCAGATATGTCAGGATGTAGAAAATTAAAACATCAATACACTTTTACAACAGCGAGACAAACACTTGCCAACTCTCCTCCGAGTAATACATACAATGAAAGCTATTTTTGACCCTGTGTTACCCCAATTACTTGCAAGAACAACGTACCATTCTGCCACTGGTTTGGCAATGCTGTCAAAAACCACATCTTGTTTTGCCTCCTGATCAAAAATTTTCTGAAATCTGAAAATATTAAGCAAATAATAATTGCTCAGAATCTTAAAACACTACTTGATTCATACATTTTTGTTTGTGTTTGTAATAGTCAATGTTTACATCATTTGGCTTACATAACTTAGTACAATGTTTTCCCTGTAGTCCTACCCACAGCATGCTGTTGTGCTATTGTATATAAATAGGCTGTACACAGTGCTGCATTGACAAGATCTGCACAATAAAATCCTCTGATAAAACGATGTGGCTTAGAAAGAAATAATCTGTATTTTAGATCTATCAAGAGAATCAGTGTTTGTAACTGGCACCACGCTGAAACCTGTATAAATAGATTACACTACAACCAAATATAGTGTCCCACCAGCACAGCCAGGCTCACATTTTCTCGTAACTAGTTCCTTCATTCTGCTGCACACTTACTGTAATCGTCACAAGGAATATTTAACTCAACCTAAGGTGTTTTTTTTTTTTTT
>VXAA01001406.1:472726-509927 GCA_013399115.1 Anseranas semipalmata
GCCGCGGGCCCCTGTGAGGCGACTCACCGCCCGCGGGGCGCCATCACGCCCTCGGGCGGCTCCGGCGGGGCGCCCGGTTGCTCCCCCGCGGAGCTCGGAGGGAGCGAACGGGCTCCGTCTGCGGGGTCGTGCTGCCGGCCCCGCCGCCGAGGGGCGGCTGCCTGCGTGGCCGTTAACGGTAATTGCCCGTCGTTTTCTCGGAGGTGTCACGGCTGTGAGAAAGCGGAGTTTGCAAGCGCCGTCCGAGCGAGAGGTGCGGCGTTCACACCGCTGAGGTGTCAGGCCGTTAGTTGGCACGGCCGCCATTTCCAGTCAGAGCTGCCGGGCCGGGGCGTCACCTGCGCTCGCAGGTGTCCCTCTGCCAGCTGATACCGCCCGGCCAAGGCCCCTTGGTTCAGGAGGAGGGCTCGTTATTAAACACTTGAAACGTCTGGAAAGGAAATTGGGGAAAAATACTTAAGCGCATGCAATGAAGACTTTAATTTTTTTTTTTTTAATCCAATATAAAAATTGTTGGAGTAATGGTTCTCTGAGGGAAACAGAGGGTGCAGAAATGTCATGAGAGCTTAACTTCTGGAGGGGTAATAGCAGGGCTCAGTTACTCTGTGAAGTGGTTACCAAAAAGTCACACAAACAGCATGAGCTGATGCTGTTTTGGCCTTAGTTTTGGTGGGACATAATGGTAAAGATCAGATTACAGTGATTACAAGTCCACTGATCTAAATTAAGTGCAAGAGCAGGGACTTAATTACGGAAGAGGATAGAAATTTCTTTAACTCAAATATGGTAAAAATATGTTGAACTTTTATTCCAAATAAGAAAAACAGTAGGGGAAAGGTTTCCTGTCCCAAGTGAACAAATAACTATCTCAGAAAGCGTATGAGGAGTAAGTGGTGTGCCCTCAGGGAATGAAATGGAAAAGGACTAATCACCAACAGAAGTCAAGTGCAAAAGTCAAAAGGGTAAAAATGAAAACAAATGGAAAATATTACTTGGTGATTAAATGGAGAGCAAAGGAAAAGCAGGACATTGGAATGGGATAATGGAATAAATACTGGGTATCATCTCAGCATTGCTCCAAAAGCACTGGGTTTGTATTTATTTATTTATTTACTTAGTATTGAAATGGATAAAGGAGAGTACAGTATTCTTGGAAAACAGCAAAAGGGATAGTCAACTGTGTTATTTAGCAGCTTAGCTGGTTTGTGAATTAACTGGCCAGTGGACATTGAAACACTGCAGTTAGCTATGTGGAAAGCCAGTTTGTGTCTGCTGGTGTTCAGTAGCTGAAATATGGAGTGAGGTGAACGAGACTATATTGTTTTCAAGACAAAGTCTGATCTGCAAAGACTTCAGGTGCCTTCTTCAAAACAAAGTCTGAGCTGCAAACTGGGAACCTGTGGCACAGTGCAGAGACACCCAACTCAGTTTGCACAGAACTAGTCCGAATATGATGTGGTTGCACAGAGAAGCCAATGAGCCTTCTCAAACTCAAGCTGGTTCCCACATAAAAACACCAGCTGAATTTCTGAAAGGGGAGAAGGAATCCTGGGCCACCTGCAGAATTGTCATTTGTGTGCAATACAAAAGCTGCCTCATTCATTTGAGCATCGAAATTATCTGGGTTTTCTTCTTGAAAGGGGTATGTGGTATCGTGGTATCATAGAATCATAGAATCATTAAGGTTGGAAAAGTCCCCCAAGATCATCTAGTCCAACTGTCCCCCTACCACCAATACTACCCACTTAAACACCCTTTCCTTAAAACTGCATTTCCTTTAAACTACCTTTCCTTAAACACCCCTAGGGACGGTGACTCTGCCACCTTCCTGGTCAACCCGTTACAATGCCTAATGTATGTTGAATGCAGAAGACTTGAGATCAGTGGAAGAATTATAAGATAGGTGAGAAACTAGTTAAGGTTGTTCTATTATAGTTTGTTAAGAAAAAGGGTATTGTTGGATTGTAAGAAAATTATTAGTGGACTTGTGTGAGGAGACATCTTATGTAATGTTTTAATTAATATCTTTGTCACAAAAAAGCTAAACTCTGATGACACAGAATTGAAAGTCATACACGGCTAAGACGACCAAGATATCTGGGAAAAGATGAATGATCTTGAGGACTAGAGGAACTATTAAATGTAAGTTGCAAAACCAGACAGGCATGTACCTAGGACTAATGACAACACATTCTGCTACAAGCTGGAATCCATTCAGCTAGAAGTGTCAAAAGAAGATTTTGTTGTGCAAGTCAAGATGACAGCTGCTAATGAAAAAGGCAGCTGTGATTCTTCAATGAATTGGGAATGTTGTCCTACAAAGGAAAGAAAGCATCCTCACTATTGCATGGGGTCCTGGTGAGACCTGCAGCATACTTAGTGTGTGCATTTACAGTTAGTTCTTTTTATTTCTTCAAATGATTGAATACAAGGGCTACTAGAATGATTAGGCTGATGGAGACCCTTCAGTAAGAGAAGGGAGCAGGAGAACTTGATTTATTTAGCAAAGGAAAAGCAGAGATGCTATAAGTGTGTGTATAAATACTGTATGGGGAATTGCTGCGGAAGCAAGAGTCTTCTAAGACATATGATCAAATGGAAATAATTTAAATTCACACTGGAAATTGGAAGAAAATTAGATGTGTTAGGGGCTCGGCTGGTCCCTTCAGATACTGTAGAAAGCATGATAAGGTTGTGAAAGATTACTGCGTGATCACTTACGTTAGCAGCGGTTTGACTCAGACGGTGAAATCAAGAACCTCCAAAAAATCTTTTCAAAGATCATTGAAATGTCTTCCTAGAAGCATACTTGGAATAAGCAGGCAAAGATTGAGTACTTTCTCTTCCCCCAAGCCACTTCATGGAAGTTAACCTCCTTAGTTCATCTTAATCATGCTAATATCTCCACATCTGGGAGTAATGTATATCTATCTTCTGTATAAGGTCACTGTCAGTGGAAAATGTGGAGTTTGTAAAAAACAACATGCTCTACCTGCAAGACAGTTGTAATTTTTACGCTGTAGGGAATGTTCAGTAAACTTCATAACTGGAAAAGCTACAAGGCATACATTGCTCCTAATTAGATCAGTCAACAGTTGCATGTTTCCAGATTTTTTTTTTTAGATCTCCACATCTAAGAACTTCCACAGCATGATTGTTTATCTTCTTGTGCATCTTTAGGTCTTCATCTCACCAGTAAGAAATCAACCCTTCTCAAGTTACTGACTGTCACTTTCCTAGTCTCTAAGGTCTTTGTCTGCTTCAGCTTGTCCAGTACAGAAAATACTAAGAAACTGACTGTGGTTCTTCTGAATCTCATCACCATCATTTCCTTTTTCTTGTACAGCTCCTGATATAAATTTAAGTCCGAAAGTTCAAAACAGTGTAGCAGCTGCAGCAAAGAAAATTTTGTGTTGCTTCAAGAATGGGAACAGCAGATTTCTAACCTCTAAGAGAAAATAAGTAGAAAGATACAAGATAAATATGAATGGAAGCCATTTTAGTTACCCACAATTACAGAAATCTTCTGTTGAAACTTAGATAAAGAACTAAATTGTCTGTTAAAATGTTCCAAAGATTTGGAGAAGAGCTTGTTATTCGAGAGAACAGCAAGGAGCTGATTACAAAAGTGCAAGAGTTATAGGATGTCTTCCTGTTGCTACCAAACAGAAAGAACTGTTCTCAGCATTTGTATTTCCTACAGCTTTGAAGGAAGTCTGGGAAAATGGAGCCTCAAAGTGTATGCTGGAGGCCTGAAAAGCTTTGGTTTCCTTTGAATTTACTGTGTTTAAGACCTGCTTTATGTCTTCCCTGGGAAATCACCTGCTACTCGAAGAATTTTCAGCATTTGCATTTATGCTAAACCTCAGAGATAAGGGTCAAACTTTCTTAAGTTACAGTTTTTGAGAAAGTGCACCACAGAACATGAGCAACCCATGGGCTTGAAACAATTCCGTGACTGTATGTAAGATTAGAGTTACAGGATCTGGCAATTGCATGTTTTAAAAAGCTCAGCCATTGCATTCTGAATTAACAGCTGCAGCATCCTAACTAATCGTCTGCTTTTATTCTTGTAGTTTTCTTCTGATTAAAAACTAATACAGGCCATAGTATATGCTGGAGCTGGCAGTTCAAGGACTTGTGTTCCATTATGTCACCTAGCAACTTAATATGCTTCCAAATAAACAGCCTTGTACGTTTTATAATAGCCCAAACTTTTAAGTCCTTCCTTTTTTTTCCAGAGTTTTACTTTTCATGGACTTTACTTATTCTTGGCAGCTATCATGCCGGTTGGCTGAGATAATGATTAGAAGCTAGAACATTAAAATCTTTCCATAGATCAACTGGAATGGATGAAGGGCCAAAACTCTTGCCAAAGTCTGAGTTTGTCTCATCATCCAACTCCTGGAAACATTAGTGCCAAATGTGTATCTTCTACATGACCAGAAACCCTTCATTTTTTTCTTAAATGACCAGAATTTAAGATTTGAAACTTGGCCTAAATTTAAGTATAATATCAGTTGAGTATGTTATATCAGCTCTGCCAGGAACAGTACAACCTTTATTTATAAGTATATATGTATATATAGTATATATACTTTACTTATATATCTATATTTGAGTGGAATAAGAAAAAGGGACAATATTTTTTGATATTTCAGGTATCATCCCCAAATCCTATAACCTTTGCTTTTTCTCCTTATGTGTTCAGTATCGAAACTGGTAATGCTTCCATGTAAATTGCCTTGTTCAGCTTTTAATTGTCCAGCTCTTTGAGAAGAGTAGGGATGTTTCTTGTAGGCTCCCATTATGATCTGCTTCTAGAGACAGTGCTTCATCTTCATGCACGTTACAGATAGATTTGGAAATTACTTTAAAATTTCATTGCTGTTCTGATGTTCTTACAAAATGCATTAATACATTTCCTAAAAATGTATGTCTTCATAGACTCAACCAAGACAGAAAATTTTTAAATATCCTCCTGAGTGCTTTTTTATATACATATATGTATATATATATATATAATATATATATATATAATATTATATGCATATATGTATTTGTTTGTTTGTTTTAGAGTAACCCCAAATCCTATAGTGAAATTAAGGCATCCTTAGGACTCTGACTGCAACAGGCAACACATCTTTTTGTCCAAGCTGGTTTTTTTTTTCTTTTTTTTTTCTCCCTTCTAAATGGTAAACTGCATCCTTTGTTGCAAACTACAATGTCTTAAGTGTTAGCAGGACACTCACATTAATATGCTTCTGATGCAATGCTGATGTTTTCTGCACAATTTCTCTACCTCCCTCTCACATCTTTCTTTAGCATTATAGGGTTTTTTATTCATTATTTTGTCATGAGACCTCCCAAAGCCTTGTATTGATCTATCTCTGACCAAGAGATAGATAAAATGCTAGGTGACAGTGAGTAGAAAAGGCTGGGTTTTTTTTTTTTTTTGGTATTTATTTATTTATTTTTTAAATCTGAAAGTTGGTGAGAAATACAGATTCTTGTGTTCAGTTCTGCTCAACAAAAAAATCCTTTTATGGTCATTGTAAAACTATTTAATATATGCTTTTGTTTGAAGAGGATTACAATCCAATCAGCTTTAACAGGACATTATGAAACATAATTATTAATCATTGATTTATGATAGCACCTAGTAATCAAAGTCATTGACTAGAAGTTTTGCTGGGCTCTGCGTAAGTTAAGAAGAGGAAAGAAAGAAAGAAAGAAAGAAAGAAAGAAAGAAAGAAAGAAAGAAAGAAAGAAAGAAAGAAAGAAAGAAAGAAAGAAAGAAAGAGAAAGAAAGAAAGAAAGAAAGAAGGAAAGAAAGAAAGATATCTCTGCACCAAACAGCTCTTGCTATCCAAGCTTAGGAAAGGAGGCAATGCAAGAAAAGAAGAAATTAAAAGGAAANAAAGAAAGAAAGAAAGAAAGAAAGAAAGAAAGAAAGAAAGAAAGAAAGAAAGAGAAAGAAGGAAAGAAAGAAAGAAGGAAAGAAAGAAAGATATCTCTGCACCAAACAGCTCTTGCTATCCAAGCTTAGGAAAGGAGGCAATGCAAGAAAAGAAGAAATTAAAAGGAAACAATGCGGATAATATTAGCAGAGTAGTCAGAGGCTAGAACTCTCCTATCAAGCTGTTGTACAGACAATATATTCTTTAATGCTAAAAAGGATTTAAGGAAAGACAGTTGTGCAATATTACAGATTTTTATGAACAGCTCTTTTCGGGAATGAGAACTAGCCAGGCAGAAAGCAGGGAGATTTGTTTGAAAGTGTAACATGGAGCTGATATTATTGACTGATAATAGACAGAAACCTGTCTGCCTCTTGATCATGAATGAAGTGTTATAGAATGGACAAGGACCTTAAAGACAAGCAAAATAATGTAATAAAGAGAGGGAGTTACTGGAGGATGCACAATCACCAGCAGCGTAACCTACATGATAGCTGAGAGGATGATTTTTGCAACAGCATTCTGAATGTGTGCGTGGAGTGGGAAACGTGATGGAAGGTGATTACAGCCATGGAGTAAAATTCAGTTTTGTAGTTCTGAAGGGTAAGGATAAAGGCTTGGCTCTGAGTTTCATAATTATCATTAAATGAAAATCGAGGACATGATGCAGGGAGGTATATTGAAGGAAGCTCTAGAATATAAGTATAAAGGAGAACTCCAGCCACTAAAATAAACTGCTTGTTTTAGGGAATGTGAAGATGGAAAGGAGTCGGGAAAATGTATTAGTTTGGAGGCAAAGGGAAACAAAGGTATGGGACAACTTGAGGGCTTCTTGGTCTGCCCATTTGTTTGGATGGAAAAGACTGAAGCATGCTGTCAGTGTGGGGAGGGTGAAGAGACAGAGGACAGTGAGTAGTTAAGAAAAATACAGAAAAGTAATAGTTGATCTTGGGAGAAGACGGATTAGGACGGGGTGACTAGTGCATGTCACAGGACGTGATTAGGGGAGCAGATAAGAAACTTTTCTATCTACAGTGAGATGGAGGGAGTCGTAGAGGAAGAGAAGGCTGTCTGTAGGGAAGCAAAAGTTTGCATCATAGTCTAAGTCGCACAGCATAGCTAAAACTGAGGGAAATCACACTTCCCAGTTCCGTTCATCTCAAGAAGCTGCCATAATGAGCATACATAAGTACTTACACAGGCTCATTGGTGCTTACACATGGATATAATAATATGCTCCAGCCAGGCAGTCCATCCATTAACACGTTTAGCTGCAGAGTTGGTACATGCCTTTTTCTTAGAGGAGAAAATTAAGACATGGAGAAATTGAGCAATGTGTCCAATTGTGCAAGCACAGCCTGAAATGAAACTAGAGAAAAATGGTGTCCTCAATACCAAGCCACTAAATACCTTGAAAGACCGACAACCACCTTCCTAGTAAGCTTTCCAGGTATATGCATATTGATATGAACAAGGGATGAACAGAGCAATGTACAAGTCGGTGCAGCTGTGTTCATGTGCTGTCATTTGTAAAGTAGCTGGTTCTCCCAGTGTTTGGTTTTTAATACTGTTCTCCCCCATATAATTCTGTTAATAGGTGGGATCCATGCATGCTGAAGCATACAGCACCCTAATAGCTACAGAAAGTAATATTTTCCAAACTAAAAAGAAAGAAAGAAACAAACAAAATGACTTTTGGAAGACTGACATCAAAGCAATGTAAAATTAAGAAGTGCTCTTGAATCACTTGAAACCAAATAGAATAGCTCATATTTAGGCACGTTGCAACAGTATTCACAGACTTTCTTCTTTTTCTCTTTTTCTTTTTCTTTTTCTTTTTCTTTTTCTTTTTCTTTTTCTTTTTCTTTTTCTTTTTCTTTTTCTTTTTCTTTTTCTTTTTCTTTTTCTTTTTCTTTTTCTTTTTTTCTTTTCCTACATATTTTCAAGTAATGAAGGAAAAAAAGAGTGTATTTTTTTTTCTTGTGGCGACATCCAGTTTTCAGTTTAAAATAAGCCAACTACTATTGCTCATTCAAGTCTCTAATGCCAGATGCATTTAAGGCTGGATGATTTTGTCACATGCTGATGTTGTGCGTCTACAGTTGAGAAATCTTATAAATGGGTAAGGGTTGGTATCCAGGGACTTCAGACATCAGTTATTTGCCAATGTGAAGAGGCAGACTTCCTGTCTGAGTCACTACATTAAAATTAAAAAAAAAATGCTGTTTACCCAATGTCACTCTTACATCTGTATCTTGGCCATGGATCATGCGTTTAGTTGTTGTTTAGACTTATCTAGCATGTTTCACTTAAGACTCCTCAAGCATGTAACAAATCAGTGAGTTTCAATTTGGAATTAAATCCTCTTCAAATTTAGGCTAAATCTAGGACCCTAAGATTACCAGCAGAACTCACAAGATGTGTTTTACCTGTTTTTCATGTATGACTGAAGAACATTAGAGGTTCAGTAAATTGGCAAAAGTTGAAAATAAATTAAAAAAAAACTTTTCCGAGTTAATAGCTGTGTTGCACTTTATCTCCTTTATTTCTTCACTGAATCAGAGTCTTACTGTAATCATTGTCAAGAAAATTACAAATTTTTTTCGTCTTTCACATGATGTTTATAACCAAAATGGTGAGTCATAAATTCAGCAGCACTGTCTATATATCCTAATGTCAGAAAGTGAGGTTACTAAAGACCATAGAGGTAGTCTGTCTGACAGACAAACGTATAGCAGTATTATTCATTGATGGCATGTTATTATTAATCTAATAGTATATTAGATATAGTATCTATACTATAGATACTGTGACAAGATCAGGAGCTCTGTAGTTGTTGCTCAACTTTGCATTGTTCTGCGTCCCCCAGGAGAGGGCAGTGGTTTGTACACACTCCAGTCAGATTTTTCCAAAGCTATACAAAGGTTGTTTATAATAACCATCAAGTACTAGATATGATATTTGAAAACATGGGTCAACTCGTATACCAGATTGTCTCCATGAAAAACAGGAGTTTCATCTGTACATAAATTCATTTCAAGATTTTCTTCAGAACATAATTTTTATTGCAAATAAGTAGCACATAGGTACTTGCTTTTATAACAGTAGATAAGATTGTTAACAGTTACTGTCATCAAAAAAACTATTCTTTTGTGAACTAAGAAAAAATGTTAGTGTATCCATAGTTTAGGGATATAAGAGAGGCAATTGTTTATATTAGACAAAATGATACAGTTAAAAAAAAAAAAAAGAAATAAAAAGAAAACCATGCAGTAAGTTGTGTGTGTGTCCAGAAGCTTGTCCACTTTTCCAGTTGTATAAATCTAATAAGATGTGTAAGGACTCCTTACAAAAGTTTTGGTTTTGTTTTGTATTTACAGAGGTGAAGTTTGATCCACTGATAACATATGAAAAAGAAGAGTTACTTGAAAAGGAAAAGGAACAAAACAAAATCCCTGTCTACTGCTTACTTTCAGGTAAATAATAGTTATTTCACTACTGAACAGAACTCCAGATATACAGAGTAGGATCTGTCACTGTCAAATGAGATACTCCAGTAGTCTCACCTGATAGAATGATTTCTTTAGGTGAACTAAGGAGAAAGAAACTCTCCTTCTAGGTGAGTTATAGAGCTAGTTTAACAAACTAAATTGTCACTGGGAATATAACATTTACCTTTTAATGGAGCTCATATTGTTTGAAGTGTCTATTGAATAATTTAAAAGAAAAGTTGCACCAGTAAAACATGGTTTGGTGCAAATCATCAGTCACAATAGGAATTAATCATCTTACTTTCATAGGGGCTAGTCTTATTTTGGCTTAGTTTAAATAACTTAAGAACAGGCAGGACTTTAATCCAGTTTAAGTATGCTGTTTTCGAAACAGTATATTTAAAGGTGTACTTTTATTATATTTACTACTAATAAGTGTCCTTTTTTATTAGTAATTGAACATTTTAAATTCTTATTCTACAGTTGTGATATAAGGCCTCCTAGGCCTTACGTAGGTCCTAGAGTATTCTAAAGCACCTCCAGAAGCTTAATCTCATGTTGTTGAAGTGAATGTGATTTGGAAGTAGTCCAAATGATGGCTGCAAAAAGAAAAATAATAGGAAGGATTGTATAACATCTCAGAAAACAGCTAGACTGTCTGATAAACAATTTTTTAGATTACTTATCGGAGTTTCAGAATAATGCTGCGTAAAACTGAATCATGTTGGCATGAGGTTCCTTCGAAATAATTGTTTTATATTACAATTGTTAACTAATTTGTACAGTTATTGAAATATTTTTCTTTACATTTGAAAGTCTCCAGGTGCCAAGTGTGTATCATAATTTTCTTCCGTTGCACATAAAATTGCTTAATGAATATTGGCTTGCAGGATTATTATCCTTCCAGCTAATTCCCAGTCCAACTCAGCTTGCCTTTTCCTGGGCTTCTTGCCACATTCCATTTTTCCCTATGCTGTTGATGCTATGTAGGACTGAAATGTGGAATTATCTACAGTTCATAAAAGAATCAAGTACCTTAGGCTGTTGTGTTCATCTATTATTAATAGACAGTAAATGCAAACATGAGTTAACAAAAGGCAAAGGATAAACACATTTAAGCCAGACCAGTTCCCAGAGAAATAATTTAAAAACTTGTCAAACAATTCTTGAAGCATGGAAGAATGATGATTTCCCATAGATTCATTGTATATATTCTGGCGCTGTAACTTTTGCTTTATATAATATTTTTGAAAAACTTGAATAATAATTTCCATTGGAAGACCTCGAAGACATTTACAGATATCAACAAAATCAGACTTGTAACACCAGCCTGAAGAAAAGAAGCTGGTCGAGTAATTTGTTGCCAAGAACGTATCTTTGCCCCAGTTAGCAGCTTTGTGCTATTCTGCCAGTACAAAGTTTCACAAAATGCTTCATTCACCAATTCCTAATTGTTCTCCTGCGTTTGGGTTGCTTTTACATTCCCTAGTTTCTAAGGATGCTCCTGGCCAATGTCTCATATAAATTAATTATCCTCAGAGGGTTTGTTTCTACATGAAGGAAGTCATTTTGTGATCCCTTCTTACCACTTCCAAGCATTACTGTACGCCAGTAGTCCTGTGCTTCTGGAATGGCTTCTGAGGGCTACTGTGTCTGGGTTTAATATAGAGCAGTTTTCATCAGTTTCCGAGTTGGGGAGGAAACAAAAGTGTCTTCATCCTGTTTTTTTCAACCACGCCAGGCATCCATGCCACTGCTTAGTTGATAATTTCTTCGTTGTGATCCACTGTTCAGTAGTCCCTGTGCAACGGCTACAGTCTCTTCCTGCAGGCTGACTAGCCCTGTACTGCTGTTCAGCCCTCATTGTATTTTTCTACTCATTTAAGCTGGTATTATTTTTATCTGATCACATGTTAAAGGCTTTATGAAATGTCTTTTGCCTCCAATCATAAAAAAATCCCTTTTCCTTATAATTTATAATATTATAATGAAATTTTATAATGTTGCTTTTAAATATCATTAACATTATATTGCATGATTATGTCTGCTGTAGACCATTGAATATTCACGTGCTTCGAGCATTTCTCATATGAGCAACTTGTGTTTTCATGAAAAATGAACAAAATACGGAGCAAATAGAATCCCAAAAGAAGTACTCTGCTTTGTAACTGTGACCAAGAGCCCTCCTCCTGAATTGTGTTTCTGCCTGCTTAGCCAGGGCCCTTTTTACCCACCATCTGAACTGTTCATAGCCCTACCTTTTCTTTGCTCCCAGCTCTGACATGTAGCTTGGAGTCCCTGCTATTATCCAGTGTAGCTTCTAATGTTAATCCTCCTAATCCTGAATGTGGTACCCTTACAGTGCTACCTATGTCCATCCTTTACTCAAACCACACGAAGATCACTGCTGGTACCGCCTATATCTCAATCTCTGGCATTCTTCCATTTTATCATCTTAATTCTGTAATAAAATATTAATTAAACAAGATATATCTATCTATGCAGTTTGCCAATTCTATGGTATTAATGTTTGATGGTGAAGCATTTACTTTTTTGTTGTCAGCAATATCTGGTAGCATCAGCCAGCTATCTTGCTTGCTGTTAAAAACAAGCCTGAGCTAGACAATGTTCCTTTATCTATGAAAACAAAGTTCCTATCCATAAATCTCTGTGTGTTGATATAAAAATACTTCTGAGAATGGGAATAAATGATTTTTCAGAAGACTAAATTCAGTGTTCTCCGTTGTCTCTTTTTGGGAAGAATAATACAGGGTGTCTGTGCTGCAGGGTTTCAGCTTGTCTACCTGCATGTGAATTTGGACCAGTAGATCGAGAAATTTTCCATAGTCATAGTCAGTGGCCATAGTCAATGGCCTTGCACAAGCATTTTATTTTCACTGTATTTAAGTCCTTCAGCTATAACTTCTTAACAGCCTCTGTGGAATGAGCAGAAAACTGTAGAGAGTTTGACTGAGCTACTCACAACCTGGCAGCCTTTTCCTCCCCCAAGCAAAACTAAGGACTTATTTCTGAATTTTGGAAATTGTATTAAGAAAGATGGGTGGGATCCACTGTTACTGCTTTCTGCACTTGTGTATTTGAGAACTGTTTAAATAAGTATAGCGTCTGTAAAGCAACATCTTATTTTTGTGCATCCATTGACTGCTTTGGGCTTCCTGACAGTTTCCTTGAGTGTGCATCTTTCCTGTCCTAAGAAACAATACATTTGCAATCCCAAATAAGAAAAGTATGTGGAGACTTTTGTAATTGTATCCATACCAGTGATTTTCTCTCTTCTGTAAGCTAATTCCATATAACTTATGTTAGTTTAAGATGACATGGCATGCACACAGAAAAACATTTGCCATTTCCTTGTGTTATTCAAAAGAATTTTTCTGCTATCAAGGTATTCAGGAAGACAAGCACAGTCATCAGAAATAATTGCTCAGCTGTTGTCTTTAGCCCATATCAAACAAATTATCTGAAACCCTGTCAAATCAGGTACTGCAAGAACAGAGGAGGATAAAGCAAGGGAAGTCTTCATGTAAGGTTATTCTTCAACATCTCATTCACTTGTGTATCAGCAATGCAAGCACTAAATAAAAATAAGTTGTTGTTCTTCAGCTTTTCCAGTTAAAGAAGAGCTCACAGATCTTTATAAAAAGGAATGACATTAACTTCACATCATCCATGTCAAGCACTCAGTTCTGTAATACCCATTTTACAGATGAAGAAACAGGCCCAGAGAAATGAAGTATTCTCTCAAAGAGCTAAAACATATGTTTGTGTGCTACACGAACTGCCACTTTCATGTCTTGGCTAAGTTGATCCAAATGTAATTAAATTGTTACACCTTCCTAGATCTGCAGAATTCATTTGGAAAAAAAGAAAAAAAAGAGTGCAGGAACAAAATTTTTGTATTTTAGATAATTTCTGTGCTTAATCAGGACACAGAATCTTCTAATAACAATTTGTATGACATAAAATTTTATAAAATGACACAAAAAGTTATAAAATGGCTTGTTTGAGCCTGTCACCTTTCCATCTATACTTGAAATAATCAAAGGAAAGGATAAATCAAAGATGTTTAGCCTATTCTTGATACACTGGTTAAAAAAGTTCTATCTGAACTGGTTCACCTAATTCTGCTAATTTTCACCAATGGCCCTCCTTCTTCTATAAATGGGTATATAAGAATAAAATGGACTAATTTGTAGCACATTTGACAATATGCTGTATCTTGGTCTTAGAATATACTGAGCATCCCAACTTCATTCATTTAAAACTGCTTTGGGATTCTAAGGAACACATTCTGGTGAGGCCCCACCTGGAGTACTGCCTTCAGGTCTGGGGCCCCCAGCACAAGAAAGACGTGGACCTGTTAGAGCAGGTCCAGAGGAGGGCCACAAAGATGATCAGAGGGCTGGAGCACCTCTCCTGTGAAGAAAGGCTGAGAGATCTGGGGATGCTCAGCCTGGAGAAGAGAAGGCTCCAGGGAGACCTCACTGGGGCCTTTCAATACTTAAAAGGGGCTTATAAAAAGATGGAGAGCGTCTTTTTACACAGGCAGATGGTGATAGGACAAGGGGGGAACAGTTTTAAACTAAAAGAGGGGAGATTTAGATTAGATGTTAGGAGGGAATTCTTCACTCAGAGGGTGGTGAGGCACTGGAATAGGTTGCCCAGAGAAGCTGTGGATGTCCCATCCCTGGAGGTGTTCAGGGCCACGGCAGAGGGTTGGAACTAGATGGTCTGTAAGGTCCCTTCCAATCCAAACCATTCTATGAGTCAGGAGAGCAATCAGCTTAGACATATGACAATTGTTATTCTGGTTTATTTTTGAGAATTTCCAGATTCTCAGGTTTTAGTGAAGTTTTGGATAAGCTTTTATTGTGTGAAATAATTGTGTGGGGTTAACCCACAACACCATCTCATTACATAATGCACTTACTCTTGTGAGATGCTTCTTTTTCTTCTTGTGCTGCAGGGACAATTTTAAGTCCCCTCATTTTCTTCTGTGCAGTTCAAATTAATTTAACCTTCTTCTGCTCAGTCTGGTCTCTACATCTGCTGCTGTTTAAAGACAATGAGACAAAAGAGTCCAAACTCAGTTCATTCGACTCAGATGTGCACCCATTCCTTTGACCCACTCCCACTCTCATTGTCTTCAGCAAAGCCAGTATTTGTTGTTGCCTGCAAGATATTTCTTAGCAGCTGTCTCTTTCTTCATGAGGCTACAAAAATCATTTGCCAATCTTTGTACTCACAGAATTTGAGTCACAGTTCTGTGTAGTCTGTGTGAAAATAATATGGAAATAGCACTTGTCTTTTCTTCTAAGGACAATCATAGCTGTTCAGTGTCTCATTGTTTCATTTGGTCTACTTCAGGCACAAGAACCTGGTGCTGTGGGATATTGAATATCTTAAACCATGGCTAAATCTACAGATGCTAAGACCCAGGAGAATCAGTATGCTCTTAGCATAAATTTCTAAAGCTGTTTTCCTTGCCTGTCTTCACCAGAAGTCTGAATATGCTGCTGTCGTAAGTCACCTCTCCCCAGTTCTAGTCTGAAACTAGATTCTTCAGATGAGTATTCTACCTTCAAACTCATTCAGTTACAAGATCAGGTTTTATTCTGTCTGGAAAGAAAAAAAAAATAGGAGTTCAGTAGCTTTCTGTTTAATCCTGTGAGTTTACTCATTTCCATAGATTATTGGGCAGGTGATAGAAACGTATGTTCGCAATAAATATGTATGTCACATGATAATTTTTTCTTCATTTTTTGGTATTTAATGAGTGCAAAGGAGACAGAATACGTAAATATTATGGTTTCATTTTGTTCTGTTCGCTTGTTTCACTTCTTACAGTTTAAAAGGTTATGGAATGCTTCTTGATATTATCAGTCAAGTTCCTGTAGGTAGGCTATCTTAATTCCCCCTTCCGCAGCTGAGGTAACCAAGGATGCACAAGGTCACTTTTGGCTGGTCTAGTCATGTAACCTGGGTCTCAAGCATGGCAGTCCCTGCAGTTCTCAGAATATTTGTGGCAAGTCTTTGTGCCTGTGTCCGTAAGACTGTACCATGCTTCAGAAGAAGAAGTCAAGAACTTTCTTAAGTTTTAATGCTCAAAAAGACACTTATGTATGTCGTGGTCAAACTGCATCACATCTTGAAATGGCAACTCTGCAAGAGGAGAGCGGTGTAGTCACATGACAGCAGTAGAGCAAAACTGCTGTATTCAGGTGACTTCAGAGATTATGCTGATAACTTGTAAATTCAGTAGGATTACATGTGCAAAGGTTTTGGAATTGATACGTTCTTTTTTTCTTTAATTGGCAAACGATACAAAACAAACAACAGTGAAGAGCTTATGCAATGGTAAACCAAAGCACCTGAAAGTGTGGAAGTGCCAAAGTTACAGCACAAACTCTGATTGCATTGCTCACATTTTATAGATGCTGCTTCATGCCGTGCATCAGGCACACATCAGCTGTGGCAAGGGCTGCAAGGAGAAATAGAATTGTCTTGAGCTATTTGTCCTGAGCTAAAATGCAGGGAGCCGGGTCCCATCCCACATTCTGCCATAGCAGTTTTACATAGTGGATAAATGCATCCATATCATAATGTGTTTTATGTAAGTTCGTATGGGTTTCTTTAATTTTGATATCTGGCAGTTTCCAACATTTGTTCTTCCAGCCTTAATATTCTTTTAATGTTGTTAAAAATGTAATGTGGTTAGCTATAGTTTATTTCTCGTTTCAGGTTTGCTGGTTTGACTCTGTGGGCCACTGATACACTTGCATCCACCCCCACAGAAGAGATTTTCTGAAAAGTTGTTTTAAACCATTAGAGGAAGTGACTCAGGATAATTGCTAGTCTAATAGGCTCTCTTGGCTTCCTGGAGTCTTTTAAATACAAATCCTTTGCAAGAAGAGAGAATGTCTAGGAAAGAAAAGAAACACACGATGCCAGTCAAGACACTTAAATTTGATACAGTCCACATACTTTAACTTTCCTTCCCATCCAGACTCCCCTGACGTTTTGTAACATATGGTGATTGCTGTTAACATGGTATATCATTGGTGGCACTTCTGTCCGTCTGGTTGTCTTCTGTGTGTGTATGTTTTTTTCCCTCAACATATATTTCTAGCTTGTTTGAAGCATCTGTGTTCCAACCATGCTGAGTCCAGTATATGTGAGAAAGAAGCCAAGAAACTGCTGTCCCACAAAGCTCTCAAAGGACCCTGGTTAACCTGAATTCACTATATAGTTTTTGGTGGAAAATGAAATAAATCTAAGTTAGCTCTGGGAATAACTAGTTGGGCTGTGATATATTACAAAAATGTTGTTTAATTCTGATATTATATATCAGCAGAACAATTCTAGTTTACAACTGTCCAAATAGTCTGGCCCACTCAATTCTCTTTGGTCTACTTGACAGGAGCAAAGGAGTCAGAGCTTAGCCACAGCTCCCTGCGTGGGACAGAGCTCACTCTTTCCTGCCTCCTGTTCTGCCAGTGGCGGAGGCAGGGTGTGCTCAGCGCATGCTGCTCTCTGCCTGCCTCTGTGTATGAGTGCTCTACATCAAGGCTAGGATTGTTGCTAAATTTAGTTTTACGAACTCAGTCTATCCCTCAGTTTCTGAGTTCAGTCTGCAGTGTGCGGCAGAGATGCTGGCTTTAAGTCTTACTCTAACACCGCGCCACTTGTAATTGGAAGCCCTCCTGTAGTTTTGTGATCCTCATTCTCCCCTGATTCTAGCTTTTTGTTGACTTTGATACTGGAGGAAACCGAGTGTAAAATGCTGTCTTTTTACTGCCTGGCTGTAAATATGGGTTTGTCTAGTGTCATGTATTGATTATGATACTCAGACACTTAGCCATCCTCTGCATGATCCCGCGTGACTAAGGGAACATCTCACACACACTGTAATACAGCACCAGAATGTGTCTCCTTCCCCTTTTACCTGATACCCAAAGTGCAATCCCCTGTGCAGGATGTAGCAAACCATGGCAGTGTCTTAGAATGATCCTTCTGGCTGGCACATGCCTATCTGCAACGCAGCGCCAGCTTCCCTTCCCATCACTTAACCTGGTTACTGGCACCTGGTAGACCATGGTACTGTTTCATGCATTAGAAGTGAAGACATCTAGGAGATCTGTAAATGGTTTCACTCTGGTCAATGCAGTAGTGAATTAAATCTGGGTGCCAAAATACACAGAGGATAGGATTCTGTCATGCAAAATGAAAGGAAAATCACCGGGTGGATTTAAAAACTATGGCCAAGGCTGTGTGCATCTGAGGACAAAATAGAGCTCTCTGCATGCTTTGGTGTGTGCTATTCTTTTGAACATATGCCATAACTTTGCATTTCCTGACTTCAGTGGATTGGAAAAAAGCCCTGGCTGGTTGCCAGAACTGAAATATATGCAGAAATAACATTCATAGCAATGCAGTGCCAGGGAAAAAACAGCATCTGTATGAACCTCATGCTCCAGGGTATAGACAGTCAACTGTGGGGTTCAAGAAAGTATTTCTCTTCTCTGTGTCCCCTCTACCCCAGTTCTTATGTAATGTTACGGTCCCCAGCTGGCTGGCTGTGTTGTGTTTTCCATTCTTCACGCTCTGAATCATCAGGTATCTAACTACTGCTTGAGGCAGCGTGCAGGCCTAGAGAGCAGAATGGTCTGTTCCACTACGGCAGCAAGAATATTTGAATATGGTTTCATTTCCTTCGCTTTGTTATTTTGTTATGTAGCACTAAGGGAGTGACAACTAGCGTGCTATAGTTGCTCCTGTGAATATATAATGAGACTGTTTTGGAGCCGAGGAACACATGCTCTCTTGTTTTGTCAGTCATGTGCTAGTGATGCAGAGGGTCCCACTCTGTTCTCTGCTTTTTAGGGTTGAGTAATGCCTATGCTTCTGTTGGTCCTGGGCACAAAGTTGATTTTCACCCTCTAAAAGTGCCTACCTCTAGTATCTTTTGGGAGAAGTACTGTTTTAAATAAATTATGTTTAAAATAGAGCAAATTGTGCTCATGCACACACACACAGAGTCCACTGGAGAAGGTCCTGGTTCTTCTGTATAGGAAACAAAAATACATATTGTGTGCTGACGGGATCGTCACGCTATTCATATCATGGTTTTGTGTTCTGCAAAGGCTCCTGTTGCATCTTGTGGAAGTAAGTCTTAAGTGATGCAGTGTACAGATTATGAGTAGGCAACCATACACAAGTGGCTGTACTCTCTTTTCATTTCCAGAAAGAAATAAAACAGATTCATGGAGATACTGTCTTCATCTGCAGTAACTGGGGTGCTGTAGCATTTCTGACTGGGAATGGATGTTCTGCCTCATATATCTGTGAGCTAACTACATATTAAAAGGCATGTCCCTTCAGGACAGAAATGAAGTGTGCTACTGGGACACAGGACAGATTTCCCTGTCATTGTCCGTATCATGGGTAGCCAGAGCATTTCAGTCTCTTGGCATTTCAGTCTTGCTGTAAAGTCTTTTGAAAGCCAGAAATCCCACTTGCGATTGGGTGACACCGTAAGACAGGCTATAGTTATTAATGGTTTACTTCTCTGTGGATTTTCACTGTTCCTCCTTTTCCACTCTTTAGGAAGTAGGTGTGTTATAATCCTGTAAACACAACAGAGAAAGCAGCAGTCATGGATAACCATCTTATCTTCAGCAAACAACAGGAGCCTTTACTGTGCTTTTGAAAGTTTATTAACCACAGCAGCTGAGTCAGTGAAAGCTGCTCAGAGGTGGAACTACCCACAAGGAGCAGCTCTGCTATTTTACAGTGAAGCCCTGAATCGTTCTGCCCTTCAGAATTTCCTGCAGGTTGTTATGGGACAAGCTGCCAATAGGCAGCAAATGAACTCCAGGGCTGATCTTCAAGAAGAGAAGTATGCAGCATGGCAGGGTGGGGAGTCACATCCTGAATTATCCTTGCTGATCGTAAGAAGACAAGTGGTAAATCTAATAGCCAGAGGGAACAGCAACCTTGCTTGTTCAATGCTTGGATTGCATAGTTCAAAGTATGTTCTTTTCATTTACATGAAAACATTTTACTTCCTTTGCTCAACAGAATACTGCTTTGGGGCTGGGAACATTTTCTTGTTCCTGAATCTGCCAGATTCTTAGACCTATCTCATAAGTACAAAGGTGGAATTTTTTTCAGAGAGACACTGTTTTCTTTTGGATTTTATCTCAAGGCTTTTGGTCATAGTGATGATATGGCAATGTATGGAGCTAGCTGCCATCAGAAAACTATCAGAGTGAACTTGATTTGAAGCCTTTTGAAGTTGATCAGATGATTTTTATTGATTTGAAAGAGCCCTGGCTCATGCCCAAAGGTGATGATGATAGAGCAGAAGAGAGAAAGCATATGCTCGTGAAAAAAATAATCCACACAGCCCCAAATGGTAAATTTACTCTGCCAGTAAGTTGCACAGAAAAGAGTTTTGGCTTTACATTTTGAAATAGCACTCGCATCTCCAAAAATGGTACCAAGGCACATACTTCTTTTAACTGTTTACAAATGGAAATGATGGGGTATAAAAAAAAATAACAGTTGCTTATAATAGCAGCACGTTTGTAGACTCCTCCAGAAGATGTTGAATAAGTTTTGAACTTCTTAAAGAGGTCTGTCTGTAATCAGACAAGGCTCATTCAAGGACTTTCAACATGTATCACTTCACCTTCAAGCCTCAGTTTCCTCATCTCTTAGATGGGACTGTGGATACTTAGAGGCTTGAAGCCAAGCTCAGCTCCTAAACGCAAACCAAAGTGGTTTTATCAGTCCAAATCTGTCACCACTTGCCTCAGCAAGATTATACCATGAGAGCATTTTTCTCCTCAAGTACTGCTTAACATTAATGCTAATACTTCTGCTTCAGTTTTTGCTCTAGCATCTCTTCTCTTCTACGTAACACTGTAAGTGGCTTTCACAGCAGGTGAACTGTATCGTACTGTACAGCAAGTGGGCATGTACCAAAGAAATAACAGAAACAGAGATGCAAATAGGCAGAGCATAACAGAGATCAAAGATCAAATGAATTTTCTGAGCTGGTATTTGTCTGAGATGAGACACTTCTAGAAGGTATTTTGAAGTTAGGAGGGAAGCTGGCCCGAATGCCTGGAAAAATGTTCCAGCTGGAAGGGTTTAATGCAAAACTGAAAGAGGATGTGGACAAGATGCTTGAAAGGGCTGTTTCACTCCTCTTTTAGTTAAATCCAGTCAGAGCCTGGACACAGCGGAGGGCTGTGGGCTAGGAGTGAGGCCTCTTTGCCAGGCTTGAAGCGAACACTGTTCAGGCACAGCTGAGAGACTGGAAAATACTGCTTTCCAAATGGGGACTTACATGGCAGATAGTTACATCCTGGGTGTGGATATAATATACCATGGGCAGAAAAGTACAGGGACTGTCTTTTGCCAGGGGCTTACGCAACCACATCTGTAGTTGCCCATCATTTCCTCCCTGACCCCCCTTGGAGGGGGGTTCTATCCAAAGGTATAGAAATACAAATCCCAAAGAGCTGCAATCTAGGCTCTACCTAGAGAAACTTTTAGACCGTTCATGCCATAAATATCTCTTAGAGGCTGTCTGACGTCAGAGGATTTGGAGAGAGAGGCTGGTCTGAAACTGAAAACAGCAGCAGTTCCAGTCTCACTGCAACAGAACAGCCAGCGAGAGGAGCAGCACAGGCATTTCTCTATGTGGATTACAGGACTGCAGAACAGGGAGGAACTGCACAGAGACACAGGCACTACAGTGTAAGTGCAGCTGCTGCAGCAACTCTTCTCATGTTTTTGCTTGTTTTTCAAGAACAAACCCCTGCAAGCACCGCTTGCCTTCCTTTTTTTTTTTTTTTTTTTTTTTTTCTTTTTTGTTCTCCTCTGAAAGATCCTGAAGCCAGCTTGGCAGCACACAGGATTCAGGTTTGGCTTGATTGCTTCTCCCAAAGGTATGCAGAGGGGCTGACCATGCAGGCTATTGCATGAGTCTGTAAAAGGTTGGGGGTGACGGGGGACGAGGGATGTTGGGGAAGGAGAGAAAGGGAAGGACATATCTTTGGAAGACTACAAAATTAACTAAAATCCAGCTCCTTCATGTTCTGGTAGCAGAACAGCAAAATCCCAGATAATCCCTAGGCAAAACCCAACTTCCTTAGGCCATTTCACAATGCAGGATCTGTTTTTTAACTCTTTAATCCCTTGTCATATTGTGCAGCAAACAGTTCCTCTTTCCTTAGGGGGAGGACAGGAAGTTTCCTGGCTCACTGACAGTGCAGTCCTGTCCCACTTCTATTTGCCAGGCTCCTGCCGGTAACAGATCCTAACATGAGTATGGGATATTGCTCACTGAGTCTGGCAAACTTAGTGCCTTGAGCCTGCACTGGCTTGATACTAAGGGCTCTCCAAAGAACCCTCTGCTTCTGCAGAGGAAAGAGGCATCTCACATCCAGAAACTAGCTGTAGGAGAGTCACACAGGCAGGAGGCAGCCACTGGAATTAGAGCCTCCCTGTGAAAAACCTGCAGAGGTCCTACTGCAGACACATGGTGCAAATCCGAAGGAAAACTAGTGATTCTTTTTTATTTTTTTACCTAAGTAGCCCAGAGATTCCCAAGCCCGCTCCACAGGGAGGAGGTATTTTCAGTGGGGCACTCAACTATATTTATTTACAATTAGAATTCAGTGCTGGATTCATGTAATTAACATTACCTCCCCGCACCCTCGCCCACCTGGATGCCCCTCGTTCACCCGCCAGCAGAGGTGGGAGCAGTTCCGGGGGCAGCCCTGGGAGCAGCTGTCCTCCTCGGTGGCATCTTCTCGAGTCAGACCCTTGGCAGAAACAGCTCATTTCGCCAGGTGGATGGAAGAGTTTGGTGTCTCCTGTGTGAAGCTGACTTAGCTAGCACTTGCAGCTCTGGAAGGCTCTTTGCCAAGCAGAAGGTGCTTGGTCTGTGCAGGTGCTGGAAGGAGAGGTGACGCCCTTGAACACAAACACAAAGCCGGGCTGAGAAGCAGGAGCCGTGCGAGTTGCACAATGTAGTGCGGCACGCTGCTTGTAATTGGCTTCAGCCAACAAGCAGTCACAAGAAAGTCTGTTGCAAGTCACTGCTCCCTGGGCTGAGCTGTTTTGGTAACGGAATAAGTCTGCAAATGCCACCCCTCCTGAGGGTGGCTGAGTGGGCTGCTGGGGCAGGGCGAAGTAAAGGTGAGGATGGGCAGGAGGGAGTTTTGCAGGAATCATCCCTGCGGAGTGAAATTGGGCAGAACTAGTTAGCTGTGCTGGAAGCAACTGCAGGAATGTCCCTTTCTCCGACTGAGTGGTTGATGCAGCCACCGTGCTGGCCGATGTGATGGGGCAGCCTTTACTAAGCTGATGTTCCAGGTCTGATCCCTGCTGAGGGGTGCCGGGCCATGCAAAGCAAGCCAGACTGAGCTGGAGATAGAGCAGCCGTACCGGCTGCACATGCAGGGGAGCTTGTGCTCTCAGGGCTAGGGATGTACTTTGGAAGGGGAGCCTCTAGACTCGGACAGAATCGGTTTGGGATTTGGGTTGCTTTACCATGACACATCAGAATCCTTTTCCTCTCCCCCATTTATTTCTTATTATATTTTGTTTGCGGTAGCCTAGCAGCTCCTTTTTCAAGAAGCTGCTTTATTTTCTTAGCAACAGCCTAATCATGTTGGCTGGTGATGTGAATCCTTAAAAACTGTAGTAACTTGTTAGGAACCTGCTTGCCCCAGTAAAAGCTTGAGAGCTGTCACAGCCAAGACAAGTGTCTGGGAGCAAAGGACACTTTTACTTGATTCAGCACTTAATCTGTTTCAAGTGCGTTGGGCAACTTAGAACTAATATATACAGAACTGGTGAAAGCTGAGAGGGTAGAAAGAGGGATGAAGGAGGAGGTGATTCCAGATTTGGGGTGTATTAAGCTGACTGCTTCCTTTCTGTTTCACAATTCCTCTCTCTGTCCTCCACCTTGGCATCCCACTGAAGAATGACACCACCTGCTGGGGCTGCGGGTTTGGAAGTTCCTTGTGAGCTGTTCAGGGGAAAAGTTCAGGTTCAGGGGAAAAGTTACACTCTGAGGGGAAGGATGGGAGGAGGACTGGGGAAAGAGCTAACTGATCTTGCAGGAGATAAACTTGGTGTCTCATAAGAATGCATGGGCTGTCACTCAGCATCTCTGAGTTTGGATGAGGTTGCATCAGCCAGGTTGTTATCAGCTGGTTCTTCCACGGGTGGACTCTGAGCTTAGAACTAAATGAAATAAACACAATGCAGGCAGGGCAGATGTCTTTTCAGTTTTGCTTTGTGAAACAGAAAGCAGTTCCGTTAAAGTCTATGACAGTCACAGTGCAACCCTGAGGTTTTAAAGGTCTATATTATGTGTTCCGAAATGCTGTCTCATGGTTTCACAGAGCTGAGTAAGCAAATTCTCTGGATATCTTAGTGGCCTTACCACAGTATCACTTGTCTGCTGCTGTTCCTGCCGGTTATTTTGATTGTGTTCCTCACGTATAGCAGAGATCATTCAGTTCATCTTGAAATCGGTCGCAACAATTTTTCTTACCAAGTCCAGACATGGCGTGCACTGCCTGTATTTTGTTGGCAGAGCAGCACAGCTAGAGCTCAAAGGCATCTCTCAGATAGTTCTGGTTTTGCTCCATCTGCCTTAATTGCCATAAAATTCCCCCAAGGTCCAACAGAATCCCAGAAAACCATCTAGTCACTCCAGGCCGGCCATCTGACCGAGCTGTTGAGCAATCAGGGGACACCATTTCCTGACACTTAGGGGAGGGATGTGTGGGAGGTTTGGCTCTCAGTGCTTTAATTGCTATGAATTTTCAAACCTGGGTCAACCCTATGGAGATCTGACCCCCTCTCTCTTCCTTGCTCCTGCAGCCCCCAGGCAAGCACAGCATGTTCCTCAGTTAAAACTGACTGCTCTAATTTTCATTGGATGAGACAATGTGTGTGTATATTCCTGTGCTTTTCGTCGTGTGGTTGATTGACAGTGGTGTCTGTATTGCTTTTCTGTTTCACCAGCCATGCTTCCTACTATCCCACTCCTTTGCAATGGTGCATTTCCAGAAAACTGGTAGCTGTATGACTAAGAATATATACTATCACGCAGTAGGTCTGACTCATTTCTTATCTTTCTGCAGTTCCATTTAACAGTGGGGTGACTTCTGTTTGGTCCTACTCTCTGTGTATCAGGCTGGGGACTTGTTATCTTCCAGGCTCTGTGTAGGTATTAAATTTCATAGTGCTATGTAAATTAGTTAAACGGGATTTATTGGGATGGATTCTCAGCCAGTGTAAATAGGTGCGAGGGCTCCCATGTAGCTAGGACAAATGTATTTCAGCTGGGGACTTGGCTCAGTGTCTTCATGCTGGTAAGGAGTGACCTGAGGCACAGACAGTGCAAGTCTGCTGTCATTTGTGCGAGTGAAAGTTTTTTGTAACTCTGTATTGTTCAGGAAACTTATTCCAGGCTCCAAGTAGAAGTAAGTGTGGATAGCATCAGGATTTGGTCCAGAGAAACTGAGGCCCAAGTTGTGCAAAGCAACCTGTAATTTTGGCTCTTTATTTTTAGTGTCTTGTTAAGGCACTGAGACACTTGAAAACTAAGACAGCCAAAATTATAAGCTGCTTTTGAAATGCTGGCTGACTGGCTTGGGCAAATCTACACAGTGGGTTGGATTCTTCTCACGTGCTTTTTACAGCAGTGTAACTCTGTGAAAGTCAGTGAGTTACCGCTGTTTCACAGCAGTAGAAGTCACAGAGGAATGTATCCCATGTTGCCAGAAGCTCCCATGAGCTTTGGTATGTCAGCCCTGTACTCATATTCTGTTTTTCTTGAAATTCTGTTTTTCCAGGATGTGCCCTGCTTTGATTTGCTGAGAACCACGTAGCCACATGACCACGAACACATCGCGCACTAGGCAGTGCTGTTGGCAATGCAGGCTCAAGATTTCTTAGGGCCGTGTGTTAAATAGGGGCCTGATAACGGTCAAACAGGCTTTTCCCTACGAAGTATTTCCCTTAGACTTTGTGTCTGGTTTATATGCTGCCCAGATTTCATGTTCCATGTTAGATTTATATTTTCAATTTGTTTTCCATGTGGTATTTCAACACTTGAGATTTTGGCTTCACCAGTGATCTCTATGGTGTCAATAATTTCTGCTAACAGTAGGAGTTTTCTAGACTTGGGACAAATTGAGTAACAAACCTGACCAGAAGAAGCTCATGTGGTTTTGGGGTTTAGTAGAAAAGTTATTCTGAGAGTATAACAGTGATAAGGTTTCTCTGGGGTTAGGAATTAGAGAGACTTAAGGTGGAAAGAGGGAAGCAGATAAGAAAGGGAGGAGATGGAATTTAAGGAGTAGGAGCTGGAGATCAGAATGATGTGTTTAGACTGCAGGAAAATGGAAAGAGAGGTAACCTTGAGGAACTGGGAAAAACTTGGCAGCAAGGGAGGAATAGGCTCCCTCCCTGAATAACAAGTGCTTGCTCACTTCCCAGTTTTGCTGGCTTCAAAGTAATAATCACTGCAGTTGATATTACCGCTCATGAGCTTTGAAGTTCACATTTGTTTTTGTTCAGAGTATTTTCCTCTTCACTGTGTCCCAAGATGACTTAAATGCAGGCAATGCCAGCCCAGCACTTCTTTGAGTTGAGGACAAAGCTGATCTGTGGGACCCAAATGCTCTCCTCTGTTTCCTTGGTATATTGCTTTCTTTAAGAAGGTATAAACAAGGAAGCATTTTTACAGCTTTTATTATTCAAGGTAGTGAACAAGCTTGGTCTGAGGGGCTCTGTATTTTGTTTGCTGTTTGGAGGGACAATGTTTCTAGCTGCTTAAGTGGTTGAATTAATGAGCCATGGAGTCTTAAGAGACTGAAATTTACACAGTACCCCATAGGAAAATGTTCATCTTAGAAGAAAGTTGTCAGGTCCAATTTCACTTTTTAAGATCTGATCTGAAGATGTGTTCCCAGGGAATTTTTGTCAATTAAATACGCAAACACACACACACTATAGGGAGAAGGAACATTTCTGCCAGTGAGCACAATCGAGGTTGGGTTTGATTGCGAAGAAGTCATGCAAGGCTACATTTCAAGGCTTTAATATCATGTGGCAAGACTCCCTTCTCCCAAAACAAAGCTGTGGGAAGAGATGAGAAATCTTGGGTAGCTATTAAACCTGATAATCTGGCTGCACTCCCATCTTCTTGTACTAAACAACTAAAAGGATTGAGCAGGAGTAGGATCAGACTACATGTGTTATTTTTGTTTGCTTTCCCTCGCCATTTGCAGCTGAACATTACTTGGAGATAAGATACGTTTAGATGGGCTTCTGACCTGAGCCCTGGAGGTCAATTTCGATATTCCTGTGGTCTTCAAGAGTCAAAACACTGTGAAGATTCTCTGACATTTCAGCTGTTCTATGAGGGAGAAACAGTCATATCCCTAAGATGTGGGCTGAGGAACCTGACAGGTACATCATAAACCTTCGGAAACTTATTCACATTTTAGAGTCCTTTAAATGTCAAGAATGAACACAGAGGAACTACACTTTCATTTTTAGTACTGCCTGTACCTTCTTGTCAGTGAAAGAAAGTGACCAGCAGCTCTCCCTGTTCCCCATTTCAAAACTGGATTATGAACCTGTCAATTTTTTGCAGAAAGGATTTAATTTGCTAACACATTTAATTTGCTAACACTCCTCTAGTTATTTTTAGAAATGCTTTGCGTTTTCTTTTGAGTTTAAATATTTCTCTAAATCTTAACATTTCAAACAGGTGTATTCATCAATAGTGTGATTGCTGCTGATTGTTTTTATAAATAACAAATATTGTCAGTGCTTCCATTTTCCAGGGAAGCTGAGTGCTTTTTAAAAAAAGTTTAAGGCTATTTTTAGATGTTTCAGGCTAGTCTTGAAAAATCATTAATCTATTTGCACGCTCTTGGTCCTACGCTGTCATCTGTTTTCTTTCAAATCTCCCGAAGGCTGTGACAGAAATATGTGGGAATTCCATGTTGCTCTGCATCAGCCTGCCAATTCTGCTCCTTTCCTTGTCAGGTCAAAAAGAGCAACCTTTTCAAGAAGGAATGAAACTACTGTAGAGCTCTATAAGCACCCTTGCCTCTGTCGATCTGTGTGTAGAAGTTGCCTGGACTCTTGTAACATGTAACATCATGTAACATGATTTCCCTCTAACATGAAGCTATTTTGTTCCCCGAGAACGTTACGACAGTCCAGTCCCTCTCTGAAAACATGTAGTCAATAAATCATCAGGATCTGTCCTTTCCACTGATTTAAGATCAAGCCCTTGAATGCAGTGGGTATGGTATGCTCATTAACCAGCTTGTTTCTGATAGAGCTGGAGCAATCTTCTATTTAACCAACATGAGTTAAACCATGAGAATATTTTCTTGTCTGCAGTCTTACATTATACCAGTATGTGAGGATAAGGGGAAGAGATTTTATATAGTTAGCAATTTATTCTTTGCATTCAGCACTTTCCTTTGGAAAATTTCCAAGCGCTTTACAAATACTAATGGATTTAGCACTCTGTGAAACTGAGGCATGGCTTATTCAGATGTCCACAACCTGACAGGAGGCTGTACTATCATATAAATACTCTCATTGCAGGTAGGTTAGAGACCCCCTTTTTAATTTTTTTTTTTTTTTTAGCTATCGCTATGTCCTCTGATGTGTTACTTTGACAAAGTCATAGCAATTAAACTAAAATATTATAACCACAACTTTATCATTATGTTGTCTTTTGTCTCCTGCCTTGTAGGCAAGCCAGACATTCACCAAAATCGTACTTCTCCCAGAATGCAACTATATCACCCTACTGCAGAGGATGTGTTCTCTTCCCCTTTCTTTCTCCCTCCCCCATATCTATAATCTGGCTTCCCAGAGCATCTATTTGTATTTCCCAATTCTTCTCTTTATCCTCTCCACCCTTCATTTAGGTTTTTGCCGGCACTGAGAATGTGAAACTTAGGTACTGCCAATAATGATTGCTTGTAAGAGATCCGCCCTAACTAGGTGGAATGGGTTTATTTGTTAGATTA
Source organism: Anseranas semipalmata (assembly GCA_013399115.1). NCBI lineage: Eukaryota > Metazoa > Chordata > Aves > Anseriformes > Anseranatidae > Anseranas > Anseranas semipalmata. The sequence continues at coordinate 501,299 of VXAA01001406.1, forward strand.
AACAGCATACAATTGTAGAGAGGGTTTGTCAGGGTATCATTCTTCCTTACAAATGTTGTCAGGAGTGGAGCCATCCTTTTGTGCAGACAGTCTTGGTTTTCTCACTGAGTCACTGGCCATTAAGCTGGGATGCCTGGACCATGAGTACCCTGCTTAAATCCATTTGGCAGAATCCTGACCCCCTCCAGGCAGGTGACCCCATCAGCATCTGCACAACAGATGAAAGAAAGCAAGATCTTGACCAAACATGAGGGGACTTCAGTCCTTTGCTACTTTTGCAGCCGTGTGTACAGCGGGAACCAATTAAACTATGTTTCTAACAGCTGAATGCACAGAGAGACAGTTGGTTTTGTTCTCGCCTGTGCTCTGATCTGTCAGCATCCTCCTGCACTGTTATGCAGGGATAGAGTAATAACCATGCTAGGGCCCTGCCAATATGAACTGTCTTCCAACTGTGCCCTACTGAGATATGAACTTGCCCTCGTTGCTTGTTTCATACCTTTACTGCCCTGAGGGTCAGGCATCCCAATGAGAGAATTCTCTGGCTCTGTTGCAGGGGCCCTGAAATGCGTTGCCAATGCCAGAAGTACAAAGCTTGACCTTAGACTTTCCTCGTCAGCAGGATTCAGGCAGTCTGTGTGAATGTTACATAGTCTTTGGCACTCACCATTACTAAGTTATAGGGAGAAAAACAGATGCATTTTCTGACTAGGTGAAATTTTCCTTGGGGGACCCATGAACTGTTTTCCAGCTGTGTCTGGGCTTATCTAGAGTAGCTTCATGTACCTGCTGGGGGACATGTGTTAAGCTATAAATGTCCAACTGTGCCCTTTGTGACACATTTTATGTTTAAACAGAGGCAAAATTTAGCAAGTGACTCCTCACTGCCTCATCCCCTGCTTACTTACAGTGGTGATGTTTAGTATGTTCACATCTACTGGGACATCTCCAGAGGCCCATACTCTTTCTGATTTATACATCTGTTAGCGTAGCTAAGCTACTGTGAAATGGGAGCCTTATCTAAGAAAATACTGTAAATACAAACTGGAGTTGACCTAATGTAAAACGTTAATATTTTCCTATTGCACTTCATAAAAAGTGGTTTAAGAATGCTGCTTCATCAGACTCGAGAGTTAATTTTTCCGTTACTGGCCTTGATTTTTGCCAGATATATCAACAGAGGTAACTGAAGGAACAGACTTGAATCTGCACCTACAATTCAAATTACATACACATCAATACTTTGCTTTTTCTTGCTTTCAGATAAAAAAAAAAAAAAAAAAGATTATCAGTACCTGTATGTATTTTTATCCACAGATCATGAATATTCAAAGAAGAATGGACTAAATTATTATCTCTATATTGAGATATCAAAGGTCAGGGAGATGATACTGTACCTCTGTACAATGAAATGTCTAATTTGTCATTGTCAGCTGCTTTAAACGAAGAGTGCAAATGGCTGCCTTACTTCAGGCCATAAAACTTACCTTATTCTGCTTCTCACTGGTCATTTGGAAAGTCGTATGTTAATGTGTGACGTTACTGGGATAAATGTTCTGTGGAGTCCCCTGGACTACATATCTAGTACGCAGTGTCTGTGGCTGCAGTAAGCAGGGCATGATGACCTTGTTGTCCTATCCTCCCATGAACACGCATGACACAGAATCCGGTTGTCCATCCTACAGCCTGTGGTGACATATGGGAGTGCAGCAAATTAAAATGGAAGCAGATGGTGAAAAAAGTCCCCTCTGTGTTTTGCCTTGTCTTTTCTTTCAGGGATGTTGTTGCCTTAAGTCTTTGATCCAAATAGCCTGCTGAGGAAGGATGTCTCCGAGCTATGATGAGACAGCGCTGGGAACGCCGTGTTCAGTTCCGAGTACTCAGTACTAAATGGTTACACACAGTGTACTGGGATAGGGGAGAGAGGCAAACTTCAGTTATCCCTCGGAGCGCTAATTCGTCATGGTCTCTTGGGATTCTGTAGCTCTTTCAGGAATAAACTTAACTCACAAAGAAGCTAGGGGGCGCTTGGCAGTTTGGTGCCAGACTTGAGGACACCTCCAGAGAAATAGGAAATATTCTCAGACTTCCATTAACAATCTCCCTATTTTAATCTTGGGCTTGCTTCTGCTCTCTGGCCACTGCTATTAATTACCATTAGCCGTTTGCATCTGTCATGATATGTGCTTTCCAATCTGTTATCTATTTATCTATCAACTTACCAACCTATTTGTTTATAATGGAACAGCCTAGGTTGCGTGAATACGTAAGCTGTATCTTCTAGGTTTCCTGTTTAAACTGCACGACACTAAGTTCATGAGCTCTCCAGGTTCCTATAGTTGCGTTTGGACTTCTAGAGCTGAATTTCTCACCAAAGTTTTGGGGGCTTGTTTCTAGGGCCTGATTTTGCCATTTGATGTGGATCACACACACTGCATCTTGTGATGCTAGTAAGGTGGGAATAACGGGCCCTGCAGCCACAGTGAAGCTCCCCAACAAATTTACTGGTGGGTATCACAAAAAGCACTTTTCCCAGTTCTGTGATACTTAGAAACAGTCTAAAAAGTTTCCATGGAGCAAAGGTGCCATGCTGGATTTGTTTAGTATCTCTGAGCTTCAGTTTTGTTCCGAGTGTCCCACGAAGCTTTGGGGTCACAGCCAGTGTTGTACTACCCCTAGGCAAATGCAGCCAGACCTGAGTTTGTTCATCGGTCACTGTGCGTGGTTCTTAAAACACCAAGCTAACTTTTACATACTCACTGAGGAGAGACGCAGTAATCACTGCATTATATTAGCGTCTGCATATCTGACACACCCAGTGATTTGTTTGCAGACTTTCCCACACCCTCAGAGTTGCCACTTCTTACTTTGGGTCATTTTTAACATGGCTGTGTCAGATGTAATTTTCCCTCCAGATATTTTTGGGTGTAGCTGATTGCAGCAAGGGGAGAGGATAAGAGAAGTCTGCTTTTTGGAGGATGATGTGCAGCTCACCTGAGTTATGTCATTAGAGAGCATTAGAACATTTCTGGTTTTGTTGTTTTCTCGGTTTGCTTTGCTTTGCCTTGCCTCCCCCCACACCCTCACCCATCTACCTCCATACAGTCCCAACTGTTCTTTCTTTGTGTCCTTCTTTCTTTACCCAGCAGTGGAACACGATAGTCCTGAGAATCTAACATGGGCCTAACCAGACCTCACCACACTGAACCACTGGGCCAACACAGGCCTTTCGTTTTCCTATTGCCACTTGGTATCAGTAGGACGATTTCATTATACTCCTGTTTCATCAGGCCTGTCTGCTGTATCAAAAAGTCTGTGTGTTATGTTTATTACTATTTTATGATTTTTCGCCTTGCTTGAGCCGTGTCAGCTATTGGAGGTCTCCAGCTGGCAAATGGTGTCATAGAGCTGACTAAGTGGCCCCTTGTCCTGCCTGCTTTGCTAACTGTGCTGAGCCAAGCAGTATCTGTCAGAGTATGTGCAAGCGTGGAAGGGAAGGAAGGATTTTGTTTACTCAGGCAAACAAATGAGCTGTAGATGGGAGCTATGCTGCTGCTTTGGCCATTAATTACAGGCTGTGCACTTCTCAAGTTCCAAAAGCCAAGCAGCCTCCACCTTGCTTAATACTTGGATGAGAGACCAGAGCCAGTAGGAAGCAGTGGTGGTCATTCAGAGGCAAGTATCAACTCTGATGCAGGTTCAAGACTGAAATCTGAGGAATTTGATATCAATAGGGTATCAAAGTTTCTTGCCTGTGTTCTACAGTGCTTTGGAGTACTGAATTAGTTATCTTTGAGGTAAGGATTCAAGGGTTTAGACTATCAGGAAACAACTTGCATAGTACATTAACAGTTTTGGTCAGTACTTGACCTCGTGCAGCAAAATGTGTAGTCCTCAGGTACTTGTCGTGCGGTGCACTACGAAGGGGACACCGTCTAATAAGGCTGCCTTTGATTTCGGTTTGACTTTCTGTTTGTCTTCTGGCTGCTTGTTTCTGACTCCCCACAGACCCTTAACAAACTGTTCCCTTTCAAAACAAAAAATTGATACAGATGGTCCCTGGACTCCACCCCTCTGTGTCTGAGTTATGTTACACTGGGCCAGTGACAGGACCACATTTACAAAAATATTCATTAGCTGTGGATCCCTCAGTTTTTATGTTCAAATGCGGTACAATTTGCGATGCGACCCAGAACACCTCTGCTGTAGCAGACATTGCCTTTGACCTCTCGAGCTTAGTTTTTCAGAATTCTTGAGCATCCGCATCACCAGCTGACTTCAAAAGGAGGTGCGGGGGGTGCGGAGGCATTCGGTCACTGGCCCGGGGTCACGGCGACGATCCGGATCAGAGCTCCACGGCGCAGTTCCTGGCTCCAAGTAAAGCAACGCACGTGGCAAACTGATAGAAACTTCTGAGCTGTGCGGGTATCCTGTATAGCTGCAGCTCCAGAAATGGGTCTTGTCTTTCTGAAAGAAGATTTAAACAGCTACACTTTTATAATAATAGCTATCACTACCTGTGCAGCAGCGGTAGCTACCAGCTGAGTAGGGACTACTGTCTGCTACTGAGGTCCTCTCTTCCATTGTAGTGATTGTTTTTAAAATATCCCCGCCTGGGAATTGCTTGGAATGTCCCTTCGTATGTCGGTTTGGCAGGGACCTGCGTGGTTGTAGGGTGCCTGTGAGGCAGTGCTTCTTGGTTACTTTCCCGAAGGCTTACCGTGATCGGCTCCATGCTGTACAAGAGATGGGCAAACAATGCGGCAAGCCCTGCTTTTCCATATCCACTGTGCTAAGACTGAGGTTGCCTGGAAAACTCAACAAGTGTAGAAAGTAGCACGTTGGAGTGGTGCCACAGCCTCGTCCTTCCTTGCGTGTCAGCTGAATTTGCTAGGGAGTTCTGGCTGCACCTTTGCACAACTACAGTAATTCCCCAGAGCTCTCGTTAGCACACTTCAGCGATCAGGGTGCACCACACTGTGCAAAACCTCCACATACTTCACGAATAATGTGATCTAGGCTTTTGTCTGAGGGCTAAGCACAATTTGACAAGTGTGATTTAGAGCTGAAATAGAAGCAAGGCTGGAGAAGTGTGTTAAATATTTTTCTCATTTAGCTGAGCTGTCTAACCACTGGGGCCTAAGATGAGCTTGCACAAAGCCTCCTGATATTGACTCTGAGTCAGGCATTATTATCCCTCTTTTCGAGAGTCAGAAACAAGAATTGGCTTGCCCATGCCCACACAGAAACGCAGGGCTGGAGTCAGCATTGCAGCTTGGTTACTCAGGCACACACCGACGTGCACCATGTGTCACACTTCTTCCCACCCTACTTGCTGAAAGGTAGGTACACGTCTCCTAAACAGTCAGATCCATGCTCTTTGTTTGCTGTCTTTCATGAGTGTTTTTTCTCTTTTTGGTGCAATTTTATTTTGAATACAAAAGTATTCATGAATAAAGTAATTCTGGTCAATGTGTTGCAGTTTCACGATAACTGAAAAATACGGCTCCTTGATTCTGAAAGAGTTTGTAGCTGCAGAGCTTTCTGTTGTTGGCTCTCCTGGATAAACTGGTGTGTACCAGTGGGAAGTGAGAGAGGACATGCGAAGAGTTCCAGAAGTGGTGGAAGGAAAATTTCCTTGCCATAGCAAAGCACAACACTAAAAATGAGAGAACAATCAATTTAAAGGAAACCAGTAAGTTCTAAAAGGTTTAGAAAACGTCAGGTTGATGCTGGGGTTGAGACTTATGTTTCTTGTCTGTTGATAGTTTTTGCATGCCTTTGCCTCTCCCTAGAAGTTGGGCATAACAGTTTGTGTCAACTTCCCTACGGCTCCGAGCAGAATCTGCAGGCCCTTTCCTTTAAAGCCTTTGGAATTTACATAACCCTGCAATTGTAGCAATGCAAAATGTGGCTCTGGTTACAATAACACGGGTTTAGGGAACGCAGGGAGAGATTGTAGCGGCAAAGGCATAAAAGCAAAACAAAACAAAACCCTACATGCTGTTTTAATTTTCAGCAGCCACGTGAGAGCTGTCCTCCAGTTCCTAGCTATAAATAAATCTCTGCCGTCATAGGAAGACAAAAAACAAAACAGTTCACATTCCTCCCCAAATTTTTTAAAGGTTATAGAATAAAGGGAAGGTAAATATTTCAAAAGCAGAGTGTGTCTGTGCTGAGGAATGCCAAATTAGTACTCAAGAGGGTTGATATTTGCATCAAGTGAAGAAATTTGGCATTTAACCACCCTTTCTCTGCTCCGTCTCCACCAGCTGTTTAGAGAAAATCACTTAGGACTGCATATGGACAATGTGCCAGGCAATGCTTCTTCAGCCCCAGGGGTACGCTGCCCCAGTGTCAGCTGAGGCAGGAGCTTTCTTTGAGATGAGCGAGGACGACACAGAAGCGTGCCTGTTGCTTGTTCTTTTCGGATGTTACGTCCTAGTTCTGTTATGTGTTGTGTTAGGAAGATGGGGACTTGGTGCCAGGGTTTTTCCACTTTCCCAGTTACTTGGGGTTAGGCCTGCAGCTTGCTTCTTTGAAGAGACGCAGAATTAATGGGAATGCTCTTCGTGCCTTTTCTGCAGCTTTGAGCATTCATTTATTAGACTTAACTTAAAGGGCAGGATGGATAGAAGGCTGTATAAGGTATTAGGCATCTGTTGTAGAGTTGGGAGTTTTGTTGCATTGGCTCTACAACCAGCAAAAAAAAAAAAAAAAAAAAAAAAAATTAAAAAGAAATCACTTGCACATATTTGGTAAAATATAAAGTATCTAGGTCTACAGTACATTTGCTTTCCAGAAGCCATAGCAATAGTGAAAGCTGAAAGAGAAAGCTTTCTGGAATATACTTGTATTCCTGGGACAGCTCTGGGGAGCAGGTTGGGCATCTAAAAACAAGTTCTTTGCTGCAGCAAGGGGGAAGGAAATATTAACGCTATTATGCCGGCATTGGAGCAGAAGAAAAGGTGGAGGATTAGCTTGATGATTTGGATGTGGCAACAAAAAATTCTTAATTTAAGGTTTTTATATTCTTCTGACTGCTCTGTTGTATGGAAAACTGTTGAAGTTAGTGAAGACTAGTCAAAGAGGCTCCATTTTACTGCCCAGTTTTCTTCTGCAATGACACATCCAGAATCATAATTTCTCAAATTCACTACACAATGCAGCTGGGGATGAACAAATACCAACACACTTTCCAAGGCAAACTCTTCCTGCCTTGTTGAAAAATTACCCCCATATCCCCATGTAATTTTTTTCAGCAGCATCAAGGAGTCCAAGGGGAGAAGTGGATAGAGAATCTTGGCATCAGGTTCCCTCTCCCTTGCATTAAATCTAGCCTCCTCCTACAGAGTTTTGGTCTCAGATGAGATGTCTCATTACGGATTGAGTGGCTTAAGAAAAAAGAAAATTGTTGTATTTTTCCAGCCATCCAGATTAATTAATAGAAATACCAGTGGCTGTACCACTGGCTGAAAATCTAAACAGAGTATTTTGACTCTCTTTGTTGAGATGAGGAATGGGTTTTATAGAGCTGTGAGACAAAGAAAAAGTGAGTGAATGAATGAATGAACACAGCTGTAAGATGCTATAAAGTTTTTATTTCTGTGTGTTTAGGATGACCACATTATTCATAAGTGGTTGAGCCATGAGTGAGTTACTCAGCTCATCCCAGTAAAAAAGCCGCGTGCTTATTTGGTATCATCAAAGGTTTTAATTTCTGCCACTTTACTTTGTTGATCCATGTATCTATTCATGTTTCCCTTGCTTTTCCCTCTTTTAGGTGACAACAGGTATTGTGGAAACACTGTCCCTAGTCAGGATAGGATTTAGTTATGTGGCCACATGTTGACATGGCTAAGAGGCGCACAGAAGGCTTTTGCAAGATGTATAAGGATCGTGAGGTTGGGTAGTGAGATGCTGTGGCACTGACAGATGCAAAGATACAGGTGCAGAATCAAACAGCCAGCATGCCCTACTGAAAGCAATACTATAGAAATAAGCAGGTCTGCTTGATAAATAAGCTTCTAGCTGTTACATGTGGCAAAACAAATTTGGTCAGCTGTTCAAATTTGGTTTCTGTGGATCAGAATGAAAAATTGTTACAATTGCAAGTGTCATAGGGTAAGCTACCCTACGTCTGGACTCGGGGATGAGAAGATATAGTGCCATGTGGATTGCATGGCTAAGGATGGCTCTTTAGGGAATATAAGGATAGACCGTCTCTGAAGTGGTAATGAAGGGAATGAGTGAAGATAACCTGCAGCAGAGAGACCTGGACACACTGGAGAGAGTCCAACAAAGGGCTGTGAAGATGATTAAGAGGCTGGAGCATCTGACATATGAGGCTGAGAGAGATGGGACTGTTTATCCTGGAGAAGAAAAGGCTTGAGGAGGTCTTATCCATGTGTATAAATAGCTGATGGGGAGGAATAAAGAAGATGTAACCAGATGCTTCTCAGTGGTGCCCGGAGGTGGGACAGGAGTTAATGGGCACTAATTGAAATACAGGAAGTTCCATTCAAACATTAAAAACAAAACAAAACAAAACAATACCAGTAAAAACAATACTCTTTTTTTTTTTTTTTTTTTTTTTTTTTTTTTTAAGGGGGGGGAAAAAAATACAAAA
>VXAA01001406.1:509966-540397 GCA_013399115.1 Anseranas semipalmata
TTTTTTTTTTTTTTTTTTTTTTTTTTTTTTTTAAGTGAGGGTGATCAAATACTGAAACAGGTTGCCCAGAGAGGTTGTGGAGGCACCATGTATGGAGATACTCAAAACCTGACTGATGGTGCCCAAAGCAACCCGCTCTATTTGCCCCTCCTTTGAGCAGGGGCATTGGAGTAGATGATTGCCAGAGGTCTCTTCCAACCTCAACTGTTCTGTGAGTCTGTGATAACTTAGTCTGCTTTTAGCTTATGACTGAGTCGAAGCAACTCAATAACTGTGATCACAGGTGGCACTTATTAGCAGGGTCAAGTACTATTTGGGATGTGCTGTCCTATGTCCTCTTAAAGTAAGTTATTCCAGGGCAAAAATGAGGAATTGTGGTGAAAGGTTTCTGGAGGGTGGGTAGAGTTGCTTCCTGTGCTATATATAATTTGAGGTTGAGTAGAGGACTTCACTCTCTAGAGTTTCTAATGTGACATCTTTCATCAGCATCAAATTCTCACAGAAAATAAACGAACAAATAAATAGATAAGTAAATAAATCCTGGGTTTGCCCAGTGTTGATAGATCTGTGTTAAAACTGATGTTGTTACTTCAGTGGAAAATGGGGTTAATGAGGTGAAAACAAGGCCCTGTGTTTCTGTTATCCCCAAAAGACTACAGTTTCTATGAATAATCTTAACGTACGCTTGGAGGAACTGATGATTTTAATGATGTTTCTCTTAAAACAGCTTAGTTAAATGCCATGGGAAGCAAACAAGGAGAAGGTCGCTTTAACGGTATTTCCTAAAATGACAGTGCAACAGCATTTGTGGAATGTCCTGGAGTACAGTCATTTGGCTTTAATAAAAAAAATGAAAAAAAAAAACCAACGGTAACAAGAAAATTAGCTGACTGATGAAAGTAAATAATTCATAACACATCTTCTCCTAAATCCTGGAAGTCGTTTTTCCAGAGCAGCTGATACAAAGAAGTCAGAGCCAATAGTTCTGTGTTAGCTGAAAACCATCTTTGTATATGTTAATCACACTGTGCAAGAACAAATTTGTTTTGTTTTTCTCTAACGATGATCGCTTATGGTCATTTCCCCATACTCAAAGTTAAGGGGTAGAGTAACCAACCAACAATTTTTCTACAATGCAGATGCAATCAGTGTGGAAGATATAATGGTACATGTGAGACACTCATACTAGCTTTGATTCTACAGTGTACTGTGTGCACTGCTGAGTACTTCAGCAAAGAAGCATTTAAGTGTTTTCTTGCTTTTACATGCACAAATAGTACTCACTCCCTGCATCTTCTTGTGCTTAGTGTCAAGCATGTACTTAGAATCATTCTGGTTTCAGAAAAAGTGATTTCACCAAAACACTGGAAGATCAACCCTGTACTGAAGTTAACAGAGGCCATGCTGGAACTTCTGAACACATTTCTTCTGTAATTTCCTTTGAAAGTCACTGAAATATAGATGCGTTTTCTATTGATAGAAAGCTAATAGGAACTATGTATTTGCAATTGTTTCTCCAGAAGACCATCTGTACTGTCACACCAGCTGTACTAAGTCATCTGAAGGTGAGCTTTTCCTGTGTGATGAGGACCTGAACTGAACACAGAGAACTAAACAGAGAGAGAAGAGCAAATCCAAAACTACACAGATCATCCAGGTTAGTTCTCATTTGCAGATGGGGAACGGTAGCAGAAATCCTAAAAATCTTGGGAACGGGATTTTATCTATCACTTTTTGTTCTGTTAAGCTTTCATGATGTCACCTACATTCACAAGGCAAGAGGAATCTTCCAGCGATTGCAGGGTGGTTTTCAACATAAAGCAAGGTTACAGCAAACAGGGCCTCACTGTCCCTAATTATATGCAAGCCAGGTGTGTTTAGAAGCAATATAACTCCTAATGGCATCGAAATTGTAAGCTCTTATCCTTCTGTTCTCTTTACCCTGTCACCATTTAAATAAAATGGAACAGATCTTGTATCCAGGCTATGCTACAAGTGTTAGTCATGGTGTCACTCAATTTGAGGGACAGCATAATAACTTGGTTTTGATTACAATTACAGTCTAAACTGGAGGCGTTTCTTGTAAGTTAGTAAATAAGCATATTGGAAATGATAATTTAGTAATCTTCTTGATTTTATGCTCTAATTTTCCTCTTTCCTTCCTTATTCACTCCTCTATTCTTCCAGAGTGGCCACCAATTAGAAAAAACTTAGTGTCAGCATCTTCCTCCTGAGTGCAATTTAGAATCCTTCAGAGCATCAGTCTATTAAGAAGAGCTTGTGCTTTCAATTTGTGCGTGGTGTCTGATTACACCTAACGCCTCATCATTTTCAGTGTCCTTTCTGTTTCTCTCATAGTGCTTGCAGCAATCACAGAGAAAAAATAGCGTGCAACCTTTTTCTCCCATGATATTTCCACTGTACAGAACCTGAAACACTGTGAAGTCATGCGACCTAGTTCTCAACTGCCATACAATCTGCAGCAGTATTTACATGAGTGCAACGTAAGTGTAAAGCGCTGTTGAGTTAAGATGGTGCATGCTTCAGCTGATGTAAAAGAGTACACCAAGTAGCAGGGCAGTGGTGAATCAGTTGTCAGGGCACAAGCTCAATCATACTTCTGCTGGATTGAGCAGTAAGTCTCCTGCAGTTGTCTCCAGAGACGTGATCCTGCCCCTCTGTCAGTATCTTAAATGGGGAGAATCCAAATGTTAGAAACTCACAGACAGCTGATACAGAAAAATACAAATGCCAAACTTCAGATTCTGTTACCTAAAACAAAGTATGATGTTTCGCTCACAGCTTTTGTTTCCTAGCTGTATATGAATATATGTTGAAGAGGAATGTGTTTACGCCACATAATTTTAAAACATTAGCATTTTACATCTTTGAAGTCTTGTGGAAAACTAACGAATTCTTGATTAGCTACATCCCTCAAGGTGACCAGTTTCTTTTCTGGCAGTGGTTCAGGAACAAACAATGCTTTTAGAAGCCCAGTATCTGTGTATGTACCTCTTACAAAGAATCAGGGCCACTACCTAGTTAAATATATGCTGCTTTCTTGGCATACACCGAGTCATCTTCTGGCTCAGGCTGCCACTGATGGAATTAAACCTTGCAGAATCTGGGTGTGCCCCTCTTTATATCTCAGTCAACCACTTCACATAGACAGCAATGCATTTTTTGTCTCCAGAGCAACTCACTCTTGCTGGTAATCACACACGTACCATTCAGCACGCCACTAGAGTATGGGTACTCTGCATTCCCAGTGAACTGCCCTGTCTTGCCAAGTACAGCTAAGATGGCTTACACCTTTCTTCTCCCCAGTGCTCACCTATTACAGTCAAGCAGATTTCCAAGAGAGCAATTCAGCATCCTTTGCCTAAAAGTAAGGAGCCACATTTCCGTAGGAACTTTGTCCCATTTCCAGGACTCCTAAGCATACAGGAATTCCTGTAAAGAAAGCCAAGTATTCTCCAGGAAAGTGTGTGTCACAAATTAGGGCAGATTCAGTGTGATGGAAGTTATGTCCAGGAAAATGAGGGTGGGTTAGCAGTGGTGCAATAGAGGAGAAAGAAAGAAAAAAAAAGCTTGGCCATAGAGTACTGAGAGTAAATGTCATTTGCAATTAATTGCTGTAATAAGGTCAGCTGGCTTCCTAATTGATTTCAGCTTCTTACTAAGGGATCAGTGTTGCCAATTAGTTTGCATGTAAACTTCAGAGGATATGAATAATCAGAGTTTAGCAAGCCACACTGACCATAACTAATCCCTCTAGCTCTTCTGCAAAGAATACACAGTAAGCAAATGTCCCTGCCTGGCATCACAGGTGGAGCCAGGACTTGTTGCTCCAGCTGCTTTTTTCCTCTGAGATGCTACAAAGCTCTCAGAAACATGCAGAACTGGCAGGCTTGAAGTCACTTTTGAAGGGAGTGAGTTTCCTAGGTGGAATAGGAGCAGTGTGATAGCTCCATCACCAGTACTGTAAAGAAAAGGATATTTAGCTGGAGCTCCCTGTCTGCTAAACAGCTGTTTCAAGACCCACAAGTAGCTAATTGTCATTTACAAAACCCCAAGGCTGTTCTAAGCTGGCATCAGAGTCTTAATATTACCTTGATCAGTTATAGACCACAAAGACACAGGGGCAGTTTAAAGACAGCCATTACTTCTTCACTCTGGTTTTGTGCTAACCAGAAGTCAACCAAAGTAAGAGATCTGGCCTAGATCCTGCCACAAAATAAAAAGTGGAAATAGACTCCCTTCCCTTCCCTTCCCTTCCCTTCCCTTCCCTNTCCCCTCTTCACTGATTTTTCCTATCATGTACATTTCCAGCTTCCTGTTCTTTGCATAGACTTTGCTTTGATTTTCACTGAGGTCGCTAAGGTCTGTGTGTTCATAGCTAGAGAATGCCTTTGTTTCTGACTGTGTTACTGTCTATTCTTGGTTGGGACAAGACATGTTGATCTAGATCATTGCTAATTCGGTGATGGTCAATACAACCTCAGACATTCTATAAACACTTGCAAAACTTAAAACAGCCCTTGCGTCCCTCCCTGCCATGCAGCTAAACAAATCCATGCACATTAAATAAAAGGAGATAAAGGAATATGCACACAAATGAAAGGAAATAAAATTAATAAAAGGAAAAAGTGGTTTTCCACGGTGTCAGGAATGCTGCACAAAAAGATGTAAGCAAATGATACATCAGATGCAAGCTAACTTTACTAGCAATAGGCTCTGTCACAGTTTCGTTCAAACATCTACATGCACGCACATATGTAAATGCACACATATACACAAGTATGTACACACGTAATGATTAATCAAGTGGAAAACAATCTCATGTCTTTAATATTTTTAATTTTCAATGAATAATGAGCATTATTTCAGATAAGCATTGTCCAGATCCCTACTTTTTTAAAGTTCAAGCAAGTTCTCAAACTTCTGGATTAACACAATAAAGATATGGGTTAGGGTTCAAAAGCTTTAATCTGAAATTTATATACCCCAGAATCATATATTTATACACCCCATCCTCATTCATCAGGAAGTCAGTGGGAGTGGAATCCAACCCTCAGATCTGATGGTCTGGTTTGAACCCAAAGATAAAAATAGTTTTAGATGAATTTTAGAATTATATTATCTAAAAGAATGTATATGCATATCTGTATTGTACTGACTATACGTGCCTCATTTCAGCCCCTCAGAGATAGGGGACAATTTCCCGTGGTTCTGTGATAAGGACAGCGGTGGTCCCGTCACCCATGCTACATCCTTTGTCACTGCATACTAACAATATTGCCCTGCATGGCACACTCAAGAGATGCTCGGAATATTGTGTGGCATTTCAGAGACTGGGAGACACACAGAAACAACTTCTGTGGGGAGGGTGTGGAAGTCTTACTGATTCTGTAGCCCGTGGTGACTGAGCAGAAGTCTTTGACCCTGTATCTGCACTGGGTGGTGGTGTCAGGCATGGAGTGCAGCCGAGCTCACAGAGCCACGGTGTTTTATCTCATTGTCAGATGGAACAGGCAGCCTGGCACTGGGCCTCCACTCACAATGGGCACTTTTGTTGTTAGATTAATATACCCATGTCCTTTTGTATTGACAATGGATCAAAAAAACAGTTCAGATCTCCAGAGGTGGAGCAACATCTTACAGAAGCTTTTGCTTCTGCATTCTATAAGGAATCTGTTTTTGAGCAGCATGTAATCTATTTTGTTTTGTATGTCCCTTTGCCCTTGTCTTTTCATTCCTTGCCGGGCCCCAAAAGGGCTCTGTTTAAATATATAGAAATGTTTGACACATTTACTTCTTCCATTTCGGAGCAATTAGATGCGACTTTTTGAGCGGCTGTGAATATCTGCAATTTAGGACTGATATCTTTCACACAAGGGAGCAATAAAAAAGCATGAGAAAGAAAGAAACTGGGGGGAAGTCTTTGGTTTGGTGTTGTCAGTGGGGCCAGGACTTCATCCATGGAGTCTGTCACTCTACAATTACATAGATAATACTGCAGCTTTTGTTTTTCACCTTGGTGGTCAGTCTAAGAATGCTCATAGAAGTAGGCAGATGATTTCTTTGATGGTCTTATTCCTAAATTCTAGAGGAGCTGCCTTTGTAAGTACGTTGTGCAGTCCTGGGATGTAGACCCCATGTCATACACTGTTCAGAAAGAGGAAGATAACATTTTTCTTTCCTGGTAGCTTCTGATTTTGTTGTCCCCTATAAGCTGAACACACCAAAATAGTTCCTGTCAAAGGTCACCTCTTGTGCAAGGGGATTACTCTGCAGAATCAAACGTTTTTGCAAACTGCAACACTTTCCAGTTTTCACCAAGGTATCTGCAGTTCAGTGTGTACTAATAAAAAAGCTGGCTTCTCTGGCAGCTTTCATGCCAGGCTGTTATTAATACAAGTATTGCATTATATAACACCCCAGTTTAATGTACTTTTCTGTTGTTGGGGAAACAGTCACAGAAAGAATCAATGATTTATCTAGTTGAATGTACTTCTGACTGAATATTGAAGCGTGCAGCAGAATTTGAATCCTGTGTCCTTTATTTTATTTAATATACCGCACGTTTCTCCTGCAGCCAGTAATAGAAACCAGGAGTTGTGCTGTAACCATTAGACAATGCTCTGTCAATGGAACATCCAGATGCTGCGGTGAGAGGGGGGACGGCTTTCACATGGGTTTATGAGGACTCTAAGGAACAACATATGTAAGGAACAGCAGATATTCTTAATTTATCTTAACATTTATGGTGGTTTGATCATTCTAGTCCAATGGCACAACCCTGTTTCCTGCTGGGCACTTTCTGGTGTTTTGCACATTCTTGTTTTGTTTGTGTGGAGTGATGCAGCACCACTTTTGCTCCCCCCAAGCCCCATCATCATTTTTTGCCATTCAGATCCCCATGTGCTGCAGTGTCTTACCCTGCCTTCTTGTAGACAGACTGCCTGTTCTGAACATATCAGACCAGCCTTAGCTGAAATATCAACAGGATCACGAGCTTTGCCTTAAAGATGAGTGCTTTGTTAACTTTTAACTAATGATCAAGACAAAGGCCATTTATCTTGGTTACACCGTATCATAATAAATGGTAGTGTGCTGAGCAGGGAGATTGTGTTGGTAGGGTGAGCCTTCCTAGCCTTTGTCCCCTGGCCTGCTGCTGCGGGTTGGTTTCCGGCTGGGTACGGCTCACTGGCTCCGGGTCCTTGGCTGCTAGAAGCAGAGGATACGGGGAAAGCAAGGGGAGGAATCAGTTAATCGTTCCTGCCTCTCCTCTCAGCTCTCCTTTCCTCTTCCAAAGAGAAACTGAGGGGGCAGAGGGGAAAAGGGGGGACCATGCCAGATAGACAGGGCTGGAGAGGGAAGGAAAAAGGTGGAGACCGGCTGCAGAAGTACCTGTGGCATGCAGAAGGGGGAAAGAGGGAGTGCAGGGACAGGGACTTGGAGGATGAGATGAAGGAAGTAGTGGGCAGAGCTGTGAGTGGAAATTGAGGATTAGTAGACCAATGGGAACATGTGAACGGAAGGGGGCTCTGACAATCCTAAGACCTCATCTGCTGTGCATCACATGTGATTTGCATGTGGAAATCATATAAAACTTTCCCAGGCTTTACGCTGAGAAAGGCAGGAGCATAGTACAGCTCATGCTAGAGGAACGTTGATGGGTCCCTGTGGTTTAATACAAAGCTTATTAATGCTGATGATTATAATTTAGTAGCGTGGCTAAGCGGCTACTTTGCTTACAGGGTAGAAGGTATAACCTGCCAGTAGTTAGCGGATACCTACTGAGCCTGTTTGTGAAGGACCATTAGCATTGACAGGGCTGGATTCTCCCTTTGTTTTGTACCCCCGTCCTTTTGCCATGGGATCAAAGAAACAGAAAGACATCACACTGGATTGCTCTACCCGGTATGTCCCCAGCCTGTGGTAACTGCGTTGGTCTGTGTGAGGGCAGAGCGGGCAGGACAGTGGTGGTTTGGCTTCATCTTGTTTGGTTCAGCCTGCTGATTTGACGGTGATATTCTTCCTGCGTAACTTGCTTTCTCCAGTTGTGCCATATATACGTAGTTGTATATATATGAGTATGCCTTGCGATATGTGTTGATTTGTGTTGTCATCATGAGAGCTCGGTTCTTGTAGTGAAAACAAACGACTTACGCATTCAGAGCAAACCGTATATTTCCATGAGCTGCAAAGAGAGAGAGAGGCACATTTTGCAGATGGTGTTACTATCCCCGAATCCAGCGTTACTGTTTAACAGAGAATGTGGTTTCTTCCCCTGCAGACAGCAACACACACGAGGCAGACAACTCCCCCATATTAATCTAGCTATTAATATCAGATACAGTTGAAAGTGAAGGCAGAAGGCAGAAAACAGGCTAGAAACAGTGGTTTACGCTGGATTAAAGCTATCTGAAGAATGACTGAGGAGGAAAAACTGGGAAATTAGGGCTTCTTATGTAGTTAAGTCGCATCCTCTCCACCACAGGGAATGAAATCCCTTGCGGTCCCAGCGACCCGAGCTGCTGGGGGTTATCGCCAACCCCAAGGCGGCTGCGGGCCGGGGAAGCCGGGCTGGGGCGCGCAGGACAGGGCCGTGGGGCGGGAGCGGGGCGTCGCGCCCCTTTGGGCACCCCGGGGCCGGCGAGCCGCGCGGGGCCGAGAACGCCCGCCTGCCCTGCAGCGGCTGCGAGGGAGACGGCCAAGCGAGCCGAAGGCGAACCGAGGCCGAGCGGCAGCAGCCGAAAGCCTCGAGTGGGAGCTGCGTCGCTGCCGCCTCGGGTGGCTGCTGCCAGGCCGGAGCTTGTCCCTTTAAGAAAGTGCAGCACAGTAGCGGGGGCAGGCCCTGCCTCCTGAAGCCTGCAGCCCTGCAGCGGGGCTGGGGAATGGGAAGCAGTTCCTGATCTGGGGCCGAAGAAGTGCACGCAGCAGCCGCCCCAGCTCCGCTCACTCAGCAGCATCCAGCGTGGAGGAGATCAGCGCTCTCGCCTGGCTCCCTGACACAGGATGGACGTTCCTGAGCACTGAGCTCAGCTGCTGTAAAAAGCAAGTAGGAAAATACACAGCTGGATGAAATTGGTAAGTCAAACTAAAGTCACATCCTCCTCCTCGGGCTGCAGTTTTCCAGTCTCTTAATTTGTAATGCTTTTTGCAGGCCGCTTTTTTATTGTCTTCTAAGCAGAGCAGATGGGAAAACATGGAGGCAAAATAAAAGTGTAAAAAATCTTTGAGTGTTTGTCAGTGTTTGTGCTCCTGTTTTGAAAGCCTCTTTTCACATTGACGCTTTGCTGCAGGAGTGGGGAAGGGGAAACCAGCAAGTGTTTTTGCACAGGGGGGAAGAAAGCTGGGAAGAGTTGTAATTGGCTTTTCTCGTGGAGGTGATTAAAGAGGGAGATTTGAAAAAAAGACTTTCACGACGCTTGAAGTGACTTGTCATTTACTTTTCCAGAGTAAAAGCAAATCTCGTGTTAAACAGTTTTAAAATGCAGTCAGATGTGTGCGGCAGGAATAAGAATCTTTTTAAAACCGTGTTTTCGGTGGAAATCTGGATGCAAAAGGACTGCTGAGCGAATGTTGCATATGTATGTTTAAATTTAACTAAATACATCGGCAGCTCGGGAAAAGCAGAGGCATTCAATGCAATTTTCTCTGCAGTGGACAGAGGGCGCTGTTGCTGCATCTGGCATAACCTTGAAGCACCCAGGGAGGTGGTAAAATTCAAGTGAAAAATCAAGTAGAGATAAGATGGTTTAAACAATTAAAACAGAAATTGTTCACACATGCTGAAAACAACAGTATATGACATCCAGTCAGAGCAGTCGGTGTTTTTAATTTTGTTCCCTTAAGAAGTTTTGTTTTGTTTGTTTGTTTTTAAAGTGATGATCTGACTTATAAAGAAAAATATAGATTCTGATGATCAGCTCAGATTCTAATTAGAAATTAGAACCTGGTTATGTTCCTGTTATCTCTTCTGGAAGGTATTGTGGGGTCAATCTGGTTAAAGAAGGGGAGGAAAAGTGTATAATCTCTTGACAGAATGTTATTTCAGTAATGATGTAGGATATAATGAAGAACTCTCAATGTTAATCAAGCTGCAGGCTGGAATTAGACATCTGATATGGAAACGTATCCTTTGTATCCAGCACAGATGTGTTGCAGAGGTTGGGGATTTAGAAGCTGAACATTAAAACCTTTTAAGCCTAATCACTGAACCTCATATTGTCAGGTAGTTTGGGGAAAGGAGGAGGCACGTGTTCAGGCCGGCGTACATCTTTCTTCATAGAAATCCCAGTCCTGCTACCGGGACAAGAGGTGGATAATTGTGCAATATTCTCTCCATAAATAGGGAAGAAGAGTTAAGAGAACACAGTAATAGACTATCCTTACCAGTGGGTATGATACTTGCATATGCACAGCTAGGTGAGCATAACAATATTCTGCTGCTCTGTGGAGTAGGAATTTGGGTTTCCTTGAATCAAAGGCTTTAAAAGGAATTAAGTTATTATTTTAACCAATGCAGTTCTACTGTGAATAGAGAAGGACCAGCACCATCAAGTTCCTGTCTCATGCAACATCTATTTGAACTTGATGTTTCTCTTATGACCTGGGGCTTTGGTTGTGCCATGAACAAGATGTTTCTGCCTGGCTTTATTCCTGTTACTTAAGAATCACTTGCAACGGAGTGGAAAGGTTCGCAGGTTTTGAGTCCTTAATGTGAGGCATGCTGGGCAAAGCAGATTAAAAGAACTGAATGACCATATGGATTCCAGTCATTCAGACTCCCAGTTATTGCACCTCGTTGAAGGGTTTAGACTGCTACTACATCTGCTGATTCAGTGGAGTGTGTGGGCAAAGTCAACTTTCTTAACTGCGAGAGGCCATTAAACAGTTATTGTGAGTCAGTGTATCCTTGAGATATTAGAATTCCATCAGGAGAAAAGCAATTTCTTTATACTCCTCATTGTTCATTAAACACCCAGGTATGAATGACCCTTTGAGAAGATTTACTGGATCAAGGGAAAGATTTCCTTCTTCAGCTCATCTCTGAACTAGCAGGCACCAGTGAGATGTCTGACTGCTGCTTCACTAACTTCTTGAGGAATCTTTTCTTTTCCACTTTCTTCATGCAAACTACTTGATGGGATTACTCAGCTGTCCGCCTCGTATTGTGGAGGACATGGTGCACCCCTTGGCAGGGACATGAGTTTATTGAGAATGCAGATAGAGTTAGCAGGCATCCTGAGACACATTTGACCCTAACAGATGCTTCTCTTGGTAGGAGGCTAATTTATTCATTGAAAGCATGTCACCTCTGCAGTCATTGATGTTCAGCTAAGCTCTTATCACTTGCATCTCCCCTCTATTCTGTTGCTCAACATGGCTTGTGTGACATGGTACTTGAACTGATTTCAGTTCCTACTTGCATATATTTCAGTTAAAATCTGTTTTGTACATGGAAGAGACAGTTCGATGCGACTGGTCCTGTTTTTACTGTGCTCTTAGGAAATTCACTTTAAGATGTATTTTATTTTGCTCCCAAGTGTTTTTCTTTGAGTTACTTTGTACCAGAGAGCCCACACTGTAAGTCTGTCAGTGGCTGATGCTGGGGTCATACAGTTAACTCCTCCAGAGTCTTCAAAACATTAGCTTAATATGACGTATGTGTATGATATTTAAAGTGTGACAAAGACCCCCACCTACATCTATGCCAAATTAAAGAAACAGAGAGTCCTTGAATAGCTTTTTTCATTAGACTGCTTTTTTTACCCACCGGTAGATTCTTACAATGTTGCCTAGGACTGCTATGAATTCTGTGCCTGCCATTGCAGTGCTTGTCTACTACTTGCTTACGTTGACAGTAACTCTGCTGAGTGAGTCTAGCCAAAGCAAGACTCATGGTTACTCAACAAATTGCTGACAGTTTAGTTTCTAATATTACTAGTTTTGGTCATTGTTTTGCAGGTCTTCACGTTCCTGTTCACTCAGCATTGGGCATGTTATCGTAGTCTATTTAATGAAGCTTGCTGTAAAATCCTTTCTCTAAGAATGTTTCTGGCTTCCTGTCGTGCAGTACGTTGCCACAGGTTGTGAAGGTTTGTGATGCTGTTGTTGCTGAGCTGGATCTGGCCTTATTCTCTATTGTAGGCAAAACCTCCTTTTGCTTTATATAACAGAAGCAAGCTCCCAACCTGAAACCTCAGTTTCATGCCAAAGACTCGCTGTGCTGACAGCATAGTAACCTGCCTTGTTCTTTGATAACAGATTTCATAGATAATTTTTTTAAACTGAACAGTGATAGAGGTTGGTTTTATGTGTGGTTTGTTTGCCTGTCTTTACTTTTGTAATCATTTGGAA
Organism: Anseranas semipalmata; assembly: GCA_013399115.1. Lineage (NCBI taxonomy): Eukaryota > Metazoa > Chordata > Aves > Anseriformes > Anseranatidae > Anseranas > Anseranas semipalmata. Next base: position 522,339 of record VXAA01001406.1, read on the forward strand.
TTGGTGAAGGTGAAAGAAAAGAAATAAGATGTAATGGCTCTGAAGGTGGAGATGGAAAGGAATTACTGCAGGAATGTGCTCCCCAAAGAATAATTTCAGTGGAGTAGAGGCCTGTGTGCAGCTAGTCCCAGCTTTTCCAGACTCCATCAGGTCTGCAATGCTCATGTGCATGAGCATCCTCTAAGGAATTATTTCTTCCATCTTCACATCTGTACAGCTGTCATCTGATGTCTGAAACAGTTGATGACTGAGCTGTTCATTTGTTTTATCTGTAGTTCCAAAGTTCTTCTCTTCTTAACCAGATTCATCAGAATCCTTGGAAAATTTCACTGTCTCTTCAATCTCAATCCATTATTGAGAGATTATTGCTTAAATGTCAAAAATAATGAACAAGAAGACTTTTAAAAACTTTAGGCCCTCTACCAGTTTAATTATACTTGCAAAAACATAGTAGTGACATAATATGTCATTAAATAATCACAGTTAAATACTGCACTGACCTTGCCAGCCAGCAAATCAAAGCAATGGCGAAATCCCTTTTGTTCTCTTTGCTACACCCTGAAAGCCATGAAATAATCTTCTGAGCACTTAGCAAAAGTATGTATCAAGCTGATGTGTTCTGGAGCATGAAATGGGGAAAAGAACTGGGAATTTCTAGACTCCTAGGGACCAAAAAAGGCCCTGCTAAGATCCTCCTTCCTTTTTTTATAATCAGATAATTTCAAGAGGCCATGGATTACGAGGTTCCATATGAGAAGAAAAAAACAAAGTGGCACCTGGCAGTGCTGTTATTTACTACATGCTGTGCTTTTCAGTGTCTTCATTGGAAAGGATAAGTTTTATACTCAGGAGCTGCAGCTTACCCTCTTGTCAAATTGTCCTTTTTGAGGAGGAGTTTGATTGACAGTGGAACTGCTGACTTCTACAGTGGAGCATGGAGAGAGATCAGTTTATTCTGAAGTCTTCATCCACATCATTTTTAGATTCCTCCTCTCATGCATTGCTCTCCTTGAGATCCTTGGCAGGGTGAGAAATGTGAGTGGACAGAAGGATCATCAAGTAATGAATTGTCCTTTATGCCATTTGGTGTATAATGCAACAGTGAGGTGCAGCGGGGAGGCTATGGGCACTGTTTGCAACTGCCCGTCCCAGTGCTTCTCATTTGTGCTGGAGCCATTGCTTTAACTGGGCATTCTGTGGTTTAGCCACTCTGATGTATTACCCAGATCATGTGTCCAGTTCTGCAGCCTCTTTATAGATGTATCAGGACCTGTAACTTTACCTACATCTGTCTATTAACTGGCATGATCATATAGCAGTGTTTATTTTGAAATCCACAGAAAGTACATGTAGAAACACTGTAATTTCATTTCTCCAAGAGAATCTTTTCCAGCAGCTGATGAAACCTAAGCTCATGCCAGATGAAAAGCTCTTGTGTTATCATTTTCAGTTAATTAAAAAAATAAACCCCAAATCCCTTACAGCAGCAGTTTTATAAATACTGTGTGTGTGCATGTATGTGCATGCATACACTAGTGCTTTACTCTTGCATTGACAGCTTGTGCCTTTGACAGCAGTCTGTGCATTATCATACACTTTCAGATACAGGACTTAGTGAAAGAGGGGAGGAATTTTTTTTCCTCTTTTTTTTTTTTTTCTTAATAAATCTTACCGTAGCTGAAACAGACCCAAATAAAATGATGAAAGCTTCAGTGTTTGCATCAAAATAGTGATTATTTATTTATTTACTTGTGGAGAAAACGTTCTAAAGGCTTGATCTTACCTACTGATAGGCAAACGAAACATTTTTCTGGCAATTTGATGGTTTAGTAAAATGAACAGTGGCTAGATGAAATGTGCCCAATTTGTGTGTGCTGGAAGGCAGGAAGCTGGGTTTACTTGAACAGAAAGGTGCACTGGGAGCTGTGGCATCCACATTGATCTGTTAAGCGCAGATGCCGGTCAGCTGAAGGATTCTTTCCAAAGTCTTGACAGCTTCACCACTGAGTTGGATTTCCATTCTTTTCATTTTAAGAAGGCAAAGTTAATTCAGTTCTGGTGGAAGGTGCTAAACTGACAGCCCTGGAAGAACACAGTGCCTTTGTTCAGCCACAGAACAAGTGGTGCCTTGGACCATGGCTGAGTCAGCTTCCCCAGTGCTGCTCTCTAGCTGTGTGTTTTGGTCCAGTCAGAGCATCAAACCTGAAGTTCAGCATCTTTCTGTTCAACTTCATTTTTTGTGACCTGTGTTGTCTAATTGCCAGCAAGAGGCTGACTAGCCAGTTTTGGGATGGCTTCCTATGCCAACAGAGGTCCTTGTGATCTTTTTGCTCCGAGTGACAAATAATACCATGGCAAACTCACTTGGTCATCAGGAAAGCCTTGATCAATTCATTTCACAAGAGCAGCCATCAAACAGGAATGATTTTTGTTTGCTATCCAGAATGGATTCAGGCTGGTGACCTGGTGGAAGGACATACTCTATTCCATTACCAGCTCGCTGAATCACTCGGTCACCCGATGCGGTTTTTCAGTACTCCACTTGCATTACACACATTCTGTGCTTTTAGGCTCTGCATTCTTTGCCCGATCCAGAGGCCCTTTGGAAAGCTGCATGTGGGCTTTTGCATTTAGCTCATGTAGAAGTCGGAGAATTTGAACTGTAATAACTTTCTTTCAGACTTGAAGGTGGGAATAGAGGCAGTATGAATGACCATGGCACAGAGGTTGTGGTAGTACCTAGAAGGAAGTGTAATAATTTTAGCACAGACTAAACTTTTGGCAGGATGTTGTATTAAAAAAAGATACTATTTGAAAACATTACACAAACGTGTTTTCATGTGTTCACTTTCCTGAACTTTAAACAGTAATTGTGCTTTAATCATATTCTCTAGAGGGTGGGAAAAAAAAAAGAAGGATTTCTGTCTAGAAAGAGCACTGGTTGTAAAAACTTTTTTTTTTTTTTTTTTTTTTTTTTTTTTTTTTTACTGGAAGCTGTTTTTCGCTCTTTATGCTGGTTATTTTTTAATTAGACTTTACTCAGGTTATAGAGTGAAACTTGGCCAGGTAGTTCCAACTTCCTGTCTCGTGTTCATTCGCTATCTGGTCGTTCATTGCCTAATACTGTGCAGTGTTTGGATTGGAAGCTCTTCAGAGATGTACTTATTTTGAACATTTTGCCTCTTAAAAAAATACCCCCAAACAAGTAAGTTCTAATCAATAACATGCTTTTGCTGTCCATCCATTGTCATGCTTAAGGTGGCTGACTTGTGTATTCCTTATAGGTGAAACTCAAATGGAAAAACGAAAATGTACTCTGGCCGGGTTCTTTTTGTCTGTTTCATTTATCTTTTCAAGACACCTTAATTAGATGGAAAGAAGGCAACTAGTGCAGAGTTTTGACTTCAAGTGCAGCAATAAGTATAAAGAGAACAAGAAGTGTGACTGTCAGGATTTGGAGACACGCTCCTGCTTGCCACTGACCTTCTTCATATCCCAAGGCCCAGACAGTCGAAATAGCTCAGAGTTACATGTTCAGGTTGTCAGCCTGAGAAGGCAACCAAACGACATGACTCGTCACACGTCTAATGTGCTAGAGTCTTTATGAAAATGTAGCTACTTGTACCTCAGCAGTATTTGAACTCTCTTGAAAGTCTTGCCTCTCATCTTTACTCAGTGGTTAACAGGAGTCCTTCTGTTTCCTTCAGAAAGATTTGCTGATCTGTACGGGTTGCTGTGAGATGCTTTATTAAGAGAAACAAATATTTATGGCCTTTTATGTTGTAACCTTAATTCTCTGGGAACTAGAGCAAAGATCAGTAGGATGAAGTTCCAGTACAGGGTACTTGCAACATAGCTGTTTTTCCAATCCAACCTTGAAGTTACTGATTTTTCTAAAGGCTTACTTAATTTGCAATCCATTCTGATTCTAAAAATGTGCTAGACCAACAATGGACCAGTGCATCATTCTCAGTGCTCAAATTGCTTGCAGGACAGCAGTCACAGGGAACTACTGAGTTACCAAATAGTTCTAGTGATGCTTCTTTTGAGGACTACTTCATATGGACAACAGTTGAAAAACCACGGGAACAAACCAGCAGTTCCAGAAGAACTTTCTGCATTAAAAAAAATCATGTTCTTTTCTGTTTCCTCAAATGGGAGAGGTCAGATCTGGTAAACAGGTTTTGTGTGTGTGGACAGGGCTAGATAACTACTGCTGTAAGACAATGTGTGGTGAACTGTGTATATAAGAATATATATTTGGATGAATAATGCTCTATGGATGTATGTCAGTATGAGACTGATCATTGCTTTGTAGCTGTGCAGTTTGAAGGGCCTTAGGTGGATTTGATTCCACACATGGCTATGTGTGTGGAAGGGATATACATGAAGTTATCATGCTACTTGGTTTTCTGAGCCCCTTATCCCAGTGTCTGAAACTGTGATTTGTTATGCTGTGATATGATCCGAAATAGAACCACAACTCACTGTAGCGGGTTCTTTCAATCCCCTGGGAATGTTTGTCTGGCTTAAATGCATGAAACTGAAATGTGTAATACAGAGCTGCAGCTTATAGATCAACACTGACTCCATTTGTGGGAATGAATGAATACCTCATGTTTGATGTGCTACGGGAGAGTTCACAGATGACTTCTTATGTTACAGTACTCTATTTTTCATGCTTTCTCTGCTTTGTGTGCTTTGCTTTTTCTTCTGTGTGTAGAATAGGGTGGTATTATCCTGGGTTTTTCAATATAGAAGTAGAATGTGAAAAGATTTCTCCCTCCTGTCTTTCTTTAATGGTTTCAGAGACTTCTTTCCAGTAAGATTTCAGTCAAGTCTGGAAGAAGACAGATGGTCATTTCTATACCCATCTGCACATTTCACAGCTATAAGACTTCTTTGTTTAACTCAGATTCTTCCCGAATCAGTTGCTGTTTTAAGGTTCTCACTTATCTACCCCTTTACACAGTTCCTTTGACAGCTGTAATCCCTGGATACAGGTCTGTGAAGATGACTTCTCACAGTCTAGTCAAATGTTTGCATGATAGGTGGGAGGTTTCACCTCCATGCTGTTCTTTGCAGGTGGTCATAGATATACAGAACTTCAGTCCTGATGCAGTCTTCCTTTATGATCCAAATTTTTACCTGAAAATACTGAAGTTCCTAGAGGTGAATAAATTCTGTTCAAAAAACAAACAAACAAACAACAACAAAACATAAATCTTAATAAAGAAAGCAGACTTACCCTTGTACTAACTGCCCTACTAATATTTTGGTTCTATTGCACATTGTCTCTGGATTTTATTATTATTTTTTCCTGTCTTGGCTCAGCTGAGGATGAGGTATACAAGACTGAAAAAGACCTCCTGAGTCATGGAATACAGCTTTCTGTAATTGCAGAGAATTATGTTGCAGGATTCCCTTTGTAAATTATCAATCTCTGTCTCAAAATGAAAAGGCTTTTGCCCCTGTTGTTTCCTATTGGGAAACCATTCAAGAACCTCACTCCTCTGGTGTTTAGAAATCTGCTTCTAATTTCCAAACTAAATTTGTTCATGGCCAGTTCATGCCCGTTTGGTTTTGTGCCAACGTTGGTCTCTAACTTTAATAGCTCTTCCCTTTTCTTACAATCCTCCAGTGATCTGAGAGCATTCTTGACTTTCCCTCCTTCTCCGTTTTTGCCTAAGAAGGGAACATAATTAGTACTGTGCTTCTTTTTGCAATGTTTGTTATTATCAGTGCCGTTGTGCCTTGGTTTGACAAATTCTACGGTTTTGGGAGCTTTTTGGTCTTTCCAGTCAGTTCTCAGACATGCAGAAGCAGGAGAAGGTGGCCGTTCCCATTTTACTAGATAGGCAGAGAATATGGTAACTCCGGGATCAGGATGGTGAGATGGAGGGAAGGATAAGGTGGCCTGCATGTTTTTGCATCTTTAAAAAGAGCTTTCACTATGGACTCTGTGAAGAGTGACTTGGGTCTGAGAATCCTGTGCCTGGGCTAGGCAAAGGCATGGATCCAGTTCTTTCATCCATTCCAGCTCTCCTATCCCTCTGTAAAAATCCGTTTGAAATGAGCAAGCTGATAAAACTTTTGGAGGGAATGCAGTTCGCAAATGAGTCTTTGAGGGCAAATTTCCAGCCATTTCCTCAGAAGGAATGAGGCAAGCGACTCCCAGAGCCCCAGATGAATGCCTGGAATCTTTCTTCTTCAGAGCGCGTGGAGAGTCCCTGAGAAGAGCAGAGAGTCCTGGGGCTGATGGAGAGCTGAAGCCAAAGGCCTGCAGTGGGAACCTCCTGCTGTCAGGATCCCACGCTATGCTGCCGTTGAGGGGCAGGCATGGAGGGGAGAGAGAGCCGAGTATGGTTTGCTATGACCTTGATGTTCCCATGCAGCTTGCCTCTCTGGGCGGTGGACAGTTAGTCCTGCTCATTGGCATCATTTACAAGATTCCTCAAACTCCCTAAAACACTGTTGTGGTTTAGCCCTGGCAGGCAACTCAGCACCACCCAGCTGCTCGCTCACTCTCCCCAGGTGGGATGGGGGAGAGAATTGGAAAGGTAAAAGTGCAAGAACTCCTGGGTTGAGATACAGACAGCTTACTAGCTAAAGCAGAAGCTGCATGTACAAGCAAGGCAAAACCAGGAATCCTTTCGCTACTTCCCATGGGCAGGCAGGTGTTCAGCCACATCCAGCAAAGCAGGACTCATCACGGGTAATGCTTTCTTGGGAAGACAAACGCCATCACCACGAACGTCTCCCCTTTCCTCCTCCTTTCTCCCAGCTGTTATTGCTGAGCATGATGCCACATGGTGTGGGACATCCCTTTGGTCAGGTTGGGTCAGCTGTCCTGGCTGTGTCCCCTCCCAGCCTCTGGTGCACCCCCAGGATGCTCGCTGGCAGGCAGCACAAGAAGAGAAAAAGGCCTTGGCTCTATGTAAACACTGCTCTGCAACAACCAAATCATCGCTGTGTTATCACCACTATTTTCATGAAAAATCNACGAACGTCTCCCCTTTCCTCCTCCTTTCTCCCAGCTGTTATTGCTGAGCATGATGCCACATGGTGTGGGACATCCCTTTGGTCAGGTTGGGTCAGCTGTCCTGGCTGTGTCCCCTCCCAGCCTCTGGTGCACCCCCAGGATGCTCGCTGGCAGGCAGCACAAGAAGAGAAAAAGGCCTTGGCTCTATGTAAACACTGCTCTGCAACAACCAAATCATCGCTGTGTTATCACCACTATTTTCATGAAAAATCCAAAACACAACATCATATGAGCCTCGACAAAGAAAATTAACTCTATCCCAGCCAAAACCATGACAGTATCCATAGTTTATTACATACCATGTACATCATGCTCAGATTCCACATTTTCCAACACATCCTTTCACCACCCTTTGATTAATACATAGATATCATTCCCTTAGTCTGTGGACCACCCCTGTGAAATGTCCAGAAAATGTTCATAAAATGTGCACTGAGTTCTTTTAGTCCATGACTTAGCTTCTATCTGTTATTGTGGTCGCTCAGGATAGGAGAGGCAGTGTGCTTTGTGGAGATTTTGAACGCCAAAGCCAGCTCCGGTCGGGTCACTGCTGTACTTGCACTGCTTCTTGTGAGGCTCATCCTCTGTTGGTTTGAGTGGTTCCTGCTATAGTATTTCCTATAACATGCAACTCAAATCATGGGTTACAACAATTTAAAGGTATATGCATCACAATCTCTACCCTGGTCCCCTTGGACCAGGGTTCAAGGTTCAACGTTGCAGTGAACTCCTCCCCTTGCTCCTGGCCTGGCTAATGGCAAGGGGTTCCTGCTACAATACTTCCTATAACATGCAACTCAAATCATGGGTTACAACAGTTCGAAGGCATATCCATTACAATCTCCACCTCTTGTCCTTTTGGACCAAGCCATAGGGTTTAACACTGCAATGAACTCATCCCTTTGCCCCTGCTGCAGCCTGGGCTTGTCCACTGGCCACAGTCCCTTAGAGGGGTACCTGCTCCAGCATGGCCTTATCCTTGAGCCACAACCTCTTCAGAGGGTATATCTGCTGCGGCATGGACTTATCCACAGCCACAGTCGTTTTGAGGCGCACCTGCTCTAGCACGGCATTTTCCATTTGGCCACAGTCCCTTCAGAGGTCCCTTCAGACACCTGCTGTGTCATGGTCTTATCCACGGCCACAGGCGCTTCAAGGTATTCTGGCATGGCCTTATGCACAGACACAGACGTGGATACTGCAAGGTGTACCTGCTGCAACACAGACATCTCCCTGGCCACAGATGCTTTGAGGTGTACTTGCTCCAGAGTGGACTTATCCGTGGTCACAGATGCTTTGGGGTGTACATGCTCCTACATGGACTCATCCACAGGTCACAGTCCCTCTGACTTGACTTCAGTCTGGAGTTCCAGCCTGTCCAGCACAGCAACACAGGAACGGCAGTGGTGCCCTGTCCGTCTGCCAGCCCAGGCAGATGGCCATAGCTGTTATCAGCATGTTCCTGGGCACAGCAAAGCAAGATGAGAAGGAGTAGAGCAAACAGCAGAAGCAAAAGCAGCCACTAACGAGCACTGGACTGCAACATACAGTAAGGCAAGCAAGCCCCGTGACAAGCACAGGAGCCTGCCAATTAGTAGCTAAATGGCTATAAAATCTATAAATATGCTCTAGTACACTCCACACTCCAATCAAATCTGTCATCATCTCGAACCCTTTGTGCCCCATGTTGGGTGCCAAAAAAGGACTGTTGTGGTTTAGGCCCACCAGGCAGCTCAGCACCACCCCGCTGCTCACTCTCTCTCCCCAGGTGGGATAGGGGAGAGACTCAGAAAGGTCAAAGTGTGAGAACTCATTGAGATAAAGACAGTTTACTATCAAAAGAAACTTTATAGGTCATTCTACTGATCTTAAGTTGATATGACTAAGGCTGGATGTCTTGTGAGACAGCTTTTCTTTTAATAAATAGTGTATATCAAAACCAGGACTTCTTGGAGGAAAGTACCATTCTTGATCAAACTTTCTGAGGTTTAGGGTGGAATTTTGGGGCAGAAGGACAAATGGTGGAGAGCAGGGAGAGCCAAAACATAATATCTGGCTCCTGGATTAGGGCAGATGCTAGGTAAATGGGAGAATAGTGGGACTCTGTTTCGATTGATCACATTAAGGTGAATATGGTGGTTCTGAGCTCTTCTGAATATGGTGCTGAATTTTGTGTCTTTTTCTGTGTATGGTGAGTTATTTTTGATTAACAAAGAAATTAAAATACTTTTTTTTTCCCCCTTTCTTGATTCAAAGTCAGGACGAAGTTTTCTCACCCAGTTCTAAGTAGAGCAGTTACATTCCAGGAGAAAGGTGTTGCACTATATTTTTGAAATTCAGCATGACTGTAGCCAGGATAAATCTACTCAGGCCATTTTCCTCTATGTCCTGTTTCATTGTCTCCACTGCTCCTGTGGTTGAGGTATGCACACACAACTATGGCAGCTTGTTGCATTGTGCTCTGCTTGTATTCTGTCTTTGGCAGGAGTTTACCAAGTGAGATAGCTCTGGAATCCTCCTGGAATGATGGTGCCCTGGACGTGTGCAAAAGAATAACTGGGACGTGTTCAATGAACAGTAGTTCTAAATGCTTGTTGTTTCTATCCACCAACAGATGTATTTAAACAGTTTTAGTCATTCATTACATGAGATGCTGATGCCCTGATGACCATAAGCAAATACATTTTAAATTGGCTTTGTTTGACTGTATGCAAAGAAGCAGAATCAGTCTCTTTCTTTCCTCTTCCATCCTAATCCTCTCCAACAGGAAGAGTCTAAGCTCGCACGTAAGATATGTCTTTAGTGAGTGCCAGCACAGACTGCATAGAGCTAGCTGGAGGTGCCCTGTACCTAGTAGATATTTGTAACCCAGCCTACTCTTCTGTTGCCATACTATAAGCCCTTGCAGTCACTCACTGATTCTTCAGTCATTTATAAAATACAAAAGGTAAAGATCGACCCTACATATTTTAGCAAATAGGCCGGTTGAAAATATTTCAGGTTTTGGACCTGGAGGATATCCTTATGCTCTGATTGCACTTTATGATGGTCTCCCAAGATGAAGAAGTGACATTACTTGTACTATACCTATACTACTATAGTACTATACTACTATACTACTTGTACTTGTCCCATATGTCTGTTCCCTCATTGGAAATGTGTGACAGAATTAGGAAGAGGATTCCTCACTGGGCTCCCTGTGTTACCTAGAAATTTCTTCTCCTGTGGAGGTAAAGAAAGATTCATGCAGCTCCCATGGTCCAGTCCAGAAGACACAGTGAGACAGAGCAGGCAATAGAGGCTGAAGGAGTTCTTAGGACACCAAAAAAGAGGAGGGTCCCTGTGCTGTTGGTGCTTGGGCAATGCTCACAAGGCCTTCAGAGGCTGGAGTTCAGCCACCCACCCAAATGTGGGGCAGCTTACTGGGGCTCTAATCAAACATCAATCAACAGTCCCTCATTGTTCTCTTTTTTTCGGCTCCTCACCCGTTGCACAGAAACTGTAGAAGATGGTCATGACAAACAATGGTTGCTTTCTGAATCCTGCTGGAGATTTTTGCTAGAGTTCCTTGGTCAGCATTAGTTGTACTTTCTCCCTCCAGGATCCTGGGTAGAGGGTTCACACAGGACAGGCAGAGCCAGAAATAAATGTACTTTTAAAAGGCAATGTAGTGTCCACAGAAGAAAACAAATTACTGGATTCAACTTCCACGAATGAGAAAATTCCTTGCTTTGCTACTATATTCCACCCTCCCAGGCAAATGTGATATTGAATACACTTTAATGGGTTAAAACTTCGAGGGCCTGATGCTGGGCATTCCTCCCATGTTTTCTTTACTTTCTCAGTAAGTATAAGAGGAACTTGATGGGTTATTGTAAAAGAACAGCATCTTCATTCACCATATCAAGATGTAGTGCTTTAAATTGCAAGGCTAGATAAATAGTCAAAAGTGTGTATTATGAAAGTTTCATTGTTAAAGAAGCATTGCTTTTAGATCAGCTTTTTTGGCTTTCTGATATTGGCAGCCTGAGATTTAGTTTGCAGGTGATTTCTGTCTTTTTGTTCGGGGGGATATCTTTCCATTCTGAATAAGGGCCTTCTGCTAAGCTGTTTTTGACCATGCCCTTCTTGCTGTCTTTTCCCATTGTGTGCTTCGGATTTATTCATGGAAGCTTTGTGCACAGCTGCCTGCTTGGTCAGGTCAGACATGCTTTCTGGTAACAGCACCAAAGGTGTTTAATGTGTTTCCGATTGGCAGTAGTCAGTGCCGAATCTGGAGTCAGAATGACCATAGCTGTTATCAGGTGTGGAGGCAGGAAAACTCTCCTGGTGGATCTTATGCAGGACTTTACTTAGCATGTCCTATATGGAGATTATTCCTCTGAAACACAACTGAATTTCACAGTTTGATGGGAAATGGAATGGGTCTATTCATGGTGGGTAAGGAAAAAGCTGTAGGTCAAACAAAGCTGGCCAAAATCGGGTTCTGCTGATATGCTTTAGAGATTTGCCACTGACTTTACGCTAACTATTTATTATGTAAGATTGAAGTTTAGATGTTTCAAGATGATTATCTTCTTAATCAATTACGCAAGTCTGACATTCACGCCTTGCTTTTGCTTGAAAATATCTCTGTGAGGAACCCAGAGCTTGCTATGTGTGCTTAATACATGAGACAAAGATCCAAAATATGCATAGATGATGCTATTAGGTTATGAACCTGGCTTGAGACTGGGCATTATTTTGATTTTTCTTGTGAAGTAGGAATATTGGTAGTTCTGGAAATGAACATTATGTGCAGATGGGTGCAATTTCCTTAATTAAGTTCTCTCATAATCAGCATGTAGTTTTGCCTCTGATCTTTTTTTACTCATTACCAAGTCTTAATTTGTAGAGAGTGTCCTTTTTAAGTGGTTTTAAATAGAGTTCTGCTTTCCTGAGGCAGGCTGCAGTGCTGTTTTCTGGCAATGCTTACTGTTTTTTTTATTTATCAACATGAAGTATACCTTTCCCAACCTGTCTGAACATAGTCCAGTTCTGGGTTTGTTCTGTAACCTAGAAAGTGAAAGTTTATGGTCCTTCAGCTTTTCTTACAAATAATTAAATGTCTTTTTTAGTGAGATCTCTAGGGCCAACCTGAAAAAAAAAGCTCTCTTATCCCAGTTTCTTTGAACAGCCCAGAAGCAGCTCTTCTTCCTTTCCTCTTGTTTTAACTTACAATCGTAATTTAACATAATCATAATTTAATTATGAACTCATTCTCTTACACAGACATAAATGATGAATAACAGCTGGTACTCCAGATTTACCTTTCCAAGGCAACTTGTAGAAGAAACTATGCATTACTGCACTCTCTAGTCATTCCTGGGTTGTTGAGTATATCCTCTGTGCTTGTCTGTGTGGTATGGAAGAGCGGTGTGTGATTCTGAAGACCGACTTGCTGTCTAATTTTGGTGGGTCACCTGACTGTTCTGGGTGGGATCCAGACCTTGTTAGAATTGGTGCCAGCACCCTTGTTTTGGCTTCTCTGAGACTCTATTCTTTCTCAGTGAGTGAGATTTATGTCTATGTAATCATCTGTTCTGGAGCTAGATTTTTATCAAATTTGGTCAGTCATCTTGGTCCTACATGTCACAGATGCATGTGGTACTTTCCAAAACTTGACAGTCTGTTAACATTTGTTTCTCTGTCTGCTTTTTCTCTCCCTTCGAGAGTGGGTAGGCTTAAACTGGTGGATTTAATCCATTGAATTGTGCAGAGTCCCTAGGTTGAAAGGAATACGATACAATGAGAGAAATGGTGAATGAGTTTGAAAGCTCCTTTCCTCATTAAAAGGGATGAAATCCATCCTTGCCAATCCATCCTTATAAGTAGTGGTAAGATTGTGTGTATTTAGGTTAGGAGATTCAAGTCATTCCATGGAAAATTTTCTCTCTTCCTCACTTTTACCTTGGATGGATACACATGTGTACATGTATGTACATAAATACATATGCTGAGATATACAAAGTTCATATACAATTGCCTAATCTCTCCAAATCATGGTGTTCAGGACTGTGTTTCTCCTGCCTTTCACTGCCCATTTTAGCTAGAACTTAAACAGCTGAATTGCCCAAAATGAGACTTATGAGCCATCTTTAACTAACTAAACTGCTTCCACAAATTCCTATGTCACAGTGTTACCATTTTCTTGTTTACTTTTTATTTTTCTTCTGTCAGGTTGATGGAAGTGGTGCACAGAGTATGTAGAAGTGGCCCAGGCAGACGTTTCAATTCTCCTTTGGCTTCGTGCATTACATTTCTGTGGATTTAAGTTTCATTTAAAGTATCCTCACCTTCTCCGTTGCTTCAAAAAATCTATATTTTCACTTCCCATGTCACGGACATTGTCTTAACTTTATGACATTTTTTTCTGGAGCTGCTCTCTGCTGAAGTTTCATAGATGTCATATTCTTTGCCAAGTGGTGGAAGGCTCTTTGAGAGCCCTCCCTCTAAGCAGTATTCTGCAATAACTGTGTCTGTCTGAATTTTGTCGTATACATCAGTACTTTTTGTTTTCTTTGACTGTTATCTTTTGCGTTCCATTTTTGTGTGGTCCAGACTGACTCTGCCTGTCTTGACATTATGGTTTGTCTTTTGTCTTTAGTCTCGTTCTCTACTTTAAGAAGTCTGTTCTTCTCTTGGGGTTGTCTTTAAACTGAACTTGAATGGCTTATGATTTTGCTTGTGCACATTTAACCTGCTAATTGGGCCCTCTTGAAATATTTATCCTCTCAGAATTTGTAGCTCTGATTAGTCTTCCATTCTCACCTTTCTTCCTTTTTTTCCCCTTTTGACCTTTTTCCCAGCTTGTGCTTATTTTTTTGTGCATTCAGGCCTCCCATCTCAGCCTTCTATGTAGGGGAAAAGCATAGATTTTCCAGAAGTTCATACTTCCACAGGAAGAAAATACCACATCACCGTTTGAGAGACTTCTCTCTTAATGTGAGCTCTTGATTCTGAGGCAGTCTGCGATACAATAGCTGAGAAACATCACTACTCTGTCCCACCAAGACTAAGTTTGGATAACAAAGAGCTTCTGAGAGCATCACTTGAGTTGATGAATTTTCAAGGTTTGATGATTTAAACGTCCAAGAGTAAGATTAGTGTTTATGTTACAATTAATGTGGTGCAACAGCTCTTCTCTGTGAGATAAAGGGATTTTACTGCCACTTTAGAGGCAACATAATTTAATTCTGTGCCATGATGGACAAATTACTGAATACCTTACAGTCTCTTCTTTCCTTCCATCTCTAACCATTAACATGCATTTCAGCTAACACTGAAATGAATCTATGGAAAGCAACAGCGATTTACCAGTGTCCTATTTTGCTGCATCGTTTAGGACAGGAAATGCATGATGTACACAGACAGACCTGAGCTAACTTTAGGCTAGGTAGCTTAAAAATCAATGGCAGTGAAGCTGTGGTGTCATGGACTTGAGAACATGTTAGCCACCTGTGTGAATAACCTGACTTCTGAGCAGGCTTAGACAGCCTCTACAAAAGGCTCTGCTGTGATTCCTCAGTGCTGTTTTACTCAAGAAACCGAAGTTAAAGTTAGCAGGCTATGGCTTCGTGTGCCACAGTCAGACCTTTAATTAAGCTAGAAATAACCACAATTCCTCATATAGCAAGTGGTTTAAAAAAATAACTCACTGTCCTTTTGGGGGCCTGTCTTCATATTTCCTTGTTTTTAATCTGCATGAGGAGTCTCTTGTTCTTCCTGTATCTCAGTTCCTCTGTGTCCTCTGTGTACCTCTTTGTACCTTGACGCTTCAGAGACTTGAAGGGCTGTGGTCAACTGTGGTATAACTACTTTGCATTAGTGTAGTTAACATTCACCAACACTGACCCGTTTGTCTAATGACTCCATCTGTCTCAGCTGCTTTGCCGACATACCAGGAAATGCATGGAGGAGGATTAGAAGCAAGTCACTAGGGGTTGGCAGCATAAGGGACTGTTCTGCATAAACTTCAGTGGTCTAGACTTAAAGGCGGGCAGTTGGAAACCAAAAGATGAAATAACCTGTCTGCTATTCAGCTCCTGCCGTGCTATTAAAAATGATAGGAAAACAGATACTATTTCCACACAAACAGAAAATCCTAAACCAGTCCTGATAAAGCTGAAGCAGCACAGACGTGCACAGGCTAAAACACCCAACCAGTCCTGTGGTCACCATGAAATGACTTTGGTGTTCTTATTGGACAAATGTCATGTTGAAATCCTAACAGTGGTAAGAAATCAACTGCGTATCTTTTTGGCAATCCTGGTCCATGGAGGTGGTTTTTCAGGAAAGAGAATCTAGGGTGCATTCAGATGGAAAATAAACCTAAACTGGGAATAATAGAATGCTTAGAGATGGAAGGGACCTTAAAGACCATCTGGTTCCAACCCCCTGCCATGGGCAGGGACACCTCCCACCAGACCAGGTTGCACAAAGCCCCATCCAACCTGGCCTTGAACACTTGCAGCGATGGGGCATCCACAGTTTCTCTGGGCAGCCTGTTCCAGTGCCTCACCACCCTCATCGTGAAGAGTTTCTTCCTAATATCTAATCTAAATCTCCCCTCTTTTGGTTTAAAGCCATTACACCTTGTCCTATTGCTACATTCCCTGGTAGGAATCCCTTTATAAGTCCCTAATGAGGTGGTTGAGTGGTCTTAGTTTTTATTTAATGTCTGATTCTGGTTAACTTTAAGGATTGCAAATGGGTCTCTAGATATATTCTTTTCTTCTTCTGAATATCTTTATTCCTGTGCAGATTTTTTTTTTTTTTAGCTCCCAGTTCTAAGATCTTTTTGCTTGTCCAGATACACAAAAAATAGAGTCAATTTTTATGCCTGAGATTAGTCTTTTCCTCACCACTTTCTTTCCCCTTCAAAAGACAAAAAACTTTCTTAAACCCCTGGATGGTCAGAAGCTGAATTGGTTTTCCCCTCTTCTCTCTCTTCCTCCTTCCCTCTCTCTGCCATGGTAGCAAAGATCTTGAACAGTGTATAACTGAACAGAGCGAAAGCGGAACAGTTTCAATCCATAAACAGCGAAAGGTACTTTTGGAACTGGCTGATCTGCAAACATTCCCTTGATCCTGAAACTCGGTGCCTTTATACAGACCTTTAAATTCATAGATGTTTTGTTACATGGTTTGTCCACGATTCTTTCAGTACTTGCCACTACTGGTGAAAACTGATCATTGCTTTTGCACTGGGCATCTAAACACAAAGGTCTCAAGGACAGGTTGTGACATTACACTTCTCACAGTAGGAACCCAGTAATTACACTTCTTCTGTGGCTTTCATATCTTCTTCACTGAAGCTGTTCCAAAGCTACCATCCTCTGTAGAAGTGGCATAGAAGTGATGACATGGCAGGGAGACAGGCATTAAAAATAGCATGACCCAGGGATCATTCCCCCTTCTTCCCCTGTGGCATCTGAGCTTGAAAAATTGTCTGGATTCCTTGCAGTCCGCATACTTCAGAATAAAAGGGAGTTGTGTTCTTTAACTGAGCTTTGCTTAGAGGACAAAGCAAATGAAAGTGCCGCTTGTGTGATGAGACCAATGCAGTAAGTTGGAAAACCTGATAAAACTGTTGTATTTAGAGTTGCTCTCAATCCCTTGATAATGTGTTCTTTTCCTCTCTATACATGTAGCTAAACATATTTAGGGAAGAATATCTGTCATCAGTTTGCCCTCTTATCTAAGGATTTTGATGGCATTTTAGCCCTGATAATAAAGAGGAGTTTTTAACAGCAGACTTGGAAGATTGGCATAGGTATTCTTTGGTGGATTTTGTTTCTCAGTGTTTAGAGCAATGCATAGTGTTTCTTTTCCCTTTCAGGCTAAGCCAAAAAGAAACAAAACAAAACAAAACAAAAAAACAACCACAAAACAACGACAAAAAAAAAAAAATACACCCAAACTGCGTGGCTGGAAACAATGTTGATTGATGGACAACTGTCATCCTTTAGCTGGTTTGACAATGAGGAGTCACAGCTTCAGAGAGCCCTTCCTTTCCAGCTTCCTCAGAAGATGTCAATCTAGCGTTAGGGTCGCCAGCACAGGGGTTAAGAAGTATCGATATTAGTCAGTGGTAAGGTTCTGTAACATTTGATTTCTGCTGCGAGTTTCTTGGCTGTTCAGAGTTGATAGAGATGACAAAGTCATTGTCTCTTCCTGCTGCAGAACATTTGTTAGCTGGAATAACTTCTTGTTACTACAAAGCAAAACCAGCTTTTAATTCTCTGCCTGGAATTCCAGTGGCGCCTGGTGAACGTTGCTTTAATGCCTCAGGCTCCTGTCGTTCCGTTGGTGGGTTAGAAATTGTCGGGACAGGATATGGATCCTGTGGCACAGCTTTGGGAAACTGCAGAAGATAGGTTCTGTGGTTTCAGGGTCCTTGAAAATCTTAGATTGGTAGCAGCCTTGAGCAGCCAGAGTAGCTGTTCACATTTCCAGTCCTTTGTTTTATTAGATGGCCTAGAATGCTCTAGAAAATAATTAAAGTCTGTGAAAGAAGACACATCATAGAAAAGCACAGTTTGGGTTCCAATTGAAGCAGCCAGTGGCTTAAAAGCAGAGAAGAGCCATCCAAGACCCACAGCGTTGCTTCAAAGCCTCATTTGATGCTGTCATATACAGTGAAATGTACATAATCCTCTTCTGTTTTTATCAGAAATGACTGGATTGTATTATGAATGTCAGAATTCCCAGGTTATTAATACAGTGCAGGCAAACTGGATAAGAGCCTGCAGAAGCCTCTGTCTTCTTCCACAGTCATCAAATGACCTCACTGTGGTTTTGACTCTGCTGGAGTTCACAGGAATAAAGATTCCCAAGGTTTCTCTTGGAGGATGCTTGCCCAATGATTAAAGCATGTACATGCCTTTCAGGGTCTCAGTCGTTATGGTTTAAACCAATTTTGGTAAGCTTGCCATTTTTTTTTTCTTTTTTTACCCCCTCTTTTTTTCTCAAAAAA
>VXAA01001406.1:540506-574319 GCA_013399115.1 Anseranas semipalmata
AAAAAAAAAAAAGAGAGAGAGAGAAAAGAAAAGAAAAAGCTAGAGCTGTTCCTGGAATATCCTATGACTTCATGTCGGCATGAGGTGCCAACATGCACATGGAATGGAAGAGCAACAAGAAAAATGGCTTTTGCTGCTTGGGTGGTATTTGCTACATGAGAAACATCCCTCTTTTCTGACTGCCAAGTTATGGCACTCAGGCTCTAAATCTGTATTTTGTATACAAAAAAGAGGTAAGAATTGCATGTGTGCGATCTTGTGTTTCTGCCTTCGTCCTGCTTGATCGACACGTGTGCCCCTGAGTACGCGACAGGGCATGTGATCACACGCTTTTGTCCTGGGATAAATGAACACGTGCTCATGCTCTTCATCAGAGATCTGCAAGTTTCCTAGCACGATGCTGCACATGCACATCATTATACAAACCCACAAATGCATCCAACCTCTCTTCTTCTGAGCAGTGGGAACAGACATTTTTGATTTTGAGCAGGAATCGCGTATCTGGGACCTTAAACATACTTTGATGTTTTTGCTGTTTTGAAAAATCCTTACTCAGCTGCTGTGTTGTGAAATGTGGCTGTGTGAGAATCTCCTAACTGTGAAATATGAGGATTTTTTATTTTTTGTGCTGGTCAGCAGTGGGATTTTGTGACCTCCAGTTGATATCTGTACAGTACATCTTGTATGTGTGCGTTAGAGAGACAGCACAGTGCCTCCAGGAAATGCATTCTTTTGCAGTGGGCCATATGGGTAGCTTTGCATGTTTATGATGAAGATAAGAAGATAAGGTTTGTTGCTTGCTCTTTTTCCTTTCTTAAAACTCTTTTTATTGCGTTTTGTTCCTGCACGTAGTTAGGCTTCCTAAATGGATGCCTGAGATAAAGCAGAGCTTAGCCCCTTAACCAGCATTTGCAACAGACTGCTGGATTGCTTGAGGTTGCTCCCCTGTTTAGAAAGAATAGTTTTTCATACTTGGCTATTGTGAAAAAAAATAATAACAAACACGCCAGCCTAACCTCAACAGGTAGGGAGTTGGAGACTGAAGTAGTTTTCAACCGTATCAAGATGGGGCTACAGCATACGTTAAAAAAAAAAAAAAAAAGAAGAAAAAGAAAAAAGTAGCCTTCTATCCAAGTGCATGCAGATACTTGTCCTGTGTTTCTGGCATGCAGAGATCTTAGGATATCAACATGAAAATTATAGGCTTCCATGGCTTTAGATAAAGGAGCAACTTGGCTAGTTACTTGTTCCTACCCAAACGAATCCAGGTGCTGGAGGGAGAGAAATGTTCACATGCTAAGCCATTATGTTTCAATAGGAAACAGAGAACTTATGTGGAAACTTGGATAGTCTTCCTCAAACTCAGGGGAAGTAATTAGTGCTGTGATTGTGCAGAAGGCTGTTTCTGGCCCATATCTTAAAGGTATTACCAAATGTTGCTTTAAGATTGGAAAAAGGACTTCTCCCTTGCAGATGATGTGGAGAGGATCCGTAAGACCTTTGAGAAGAAAAAATCCGAGACCTTTACCACTGCTTCTGAAGTCTTCTTGCCTGAGGACCAGCTGCCCACCTCAAGCATACACCTGTGTAATTTGGGGACCATTTTGTTCTTTGATCTTTATTTCAGCCCCACTTCACCCTCCTTCCTTCAAATACATTCTTCATGGAGGAACTGCTGCTCCCTGAACGAACAGTTGGGCTCACAAGTCTCCAACTTAACTAAAAAACCTTCTTGTTTCTGTGTCCTTGCTTTTCCATCCCTGTCCCAAATGTTAGTTCGCTGTCCTTCCACTAAGTGGAGGTGTGCTTAAATCTATCTCTAGCTACCT
Organism: Anseranas semipalmata; assembly: GCA_013399115.1. Classification (NCBI taxonomy): domain Eukaryota; kingdom Metazoa; phylum Chordata; class Aves; order Anseriformes; family Anseranatidae; genus Anseranas; species Anseranas semipalmata. The sequence goes on from VXAA01001406.1 coordinate 542,336, forward strand.
GGAAAATTGAGCTTTCTATGGCTGCATTTTCTTTATTTTTCTTTCTCCTTTTTTTTTTTTCTTTTTTTCTTTTTCCTTTTTTCCTGTTTTATAAAGGGAATTTTTCAACCCATGCATGAAATGAACACCGAAAACCAGAACTCATAGTTCTCTAGGACACCCCTGTTTTCCTCATTGACGGATTTTATTACAGTTGATAATCCAGGACATTTCTCAAGACATATTCACGAGTTACTTGTACAGCCAAGTACAATGTTCTTCTCTGTGTTTTCTTTAACCCCTCCCTGGTTCCACTGTACCTTCTTTTCCCTCTGACTGTGGTAGGGCCCCGTATTTCAGGATGTTACATTGGCAGCAACTTCAACCGAAATCAATGTTACATCGGTACAGAAACTGCAAGGTTAGAAAGTCCTGTTACAGTAGCAAAACGTAGCAGTTTAACAACTGCCATGCCAAAAGGGACCAAATAATCATTTCAGCTGGAATCTTGTCTCTAATGGCAGCCAATGCATACTCCCCTGCATTCCTCACACAAGTAGCTTGCCAGTTACAAGGGTAACTGTCCCTGCTCTCAACCTCTGATCAACTTACATCTTGAAGAATAATGATTTTGGCAAGGAAAATAGAAAAGCATTGTGCTGAGGAAAGGATGAGCTAAACTTTGTGGTGTTCCATCATCTCCATCGTATAGAAATCACACAGTTTAAGATTCCCATACTTAAAGTTTATTAGTAGAGGTAATGTTTCTTGTCCTGTGTTCTGGAGCCATTCAACATAGTTCAGATCTCGCACTTCTTCTTTTTTTTTTTTTTTCAAGTAAAGGAAGGTGGTGGAGAGGACATATTCTTCCTGACTCCTTCAGAGATTGACTTATATCCTGAGAGTTACAAATACAGTTTTTCATAGTTTTTTTATGCTAGTTACTCTGTCTGCTTATCTCATATCTCAAGATATTCTTCTTTTCCACTGTGTACCCTCAGCACATACAGGATTTCTTGGCCTTGGAAATATTTGTCTGTGATGGAGCTCACAGTTTGTGCCAGACATAGTGGAGGAGCCTACTTGCTGTTTCTGAGAGAACGAACTTCATCAAAACCAAGTGAAACTTAATGTGACTCAGAAGGCTAGTACCGGAGTGCTCAGACTTGTTCAAAAGCAAAATGGAGGCGACTGTAGCTTTCTGAGAACACTGAATAGTGATTATGGTTAGCCTGGAAAATGAGAAGTATCCCTTAGCAGGTCAGCAAGAAAGCCACTTGATTTGGGTGGTGTTGATGGGAGCAAAATAATAGCATCATAAAACTTGGTGGGAGTCATACCAGGTAGTTGGGTCTTAGTGACTGTAGGCAATTTTGGATCAAATTCTTGGCTCATTTACACTTTGCCATCCCAGCAGAGACCAAAGGCACCTTTGAAATACCAAGAAAATCCTGCTGAAGACAAACATATTTGTTCTTCCATGACTGAGCAAAGAATTTGTCCAGAGGCATCAAAATTGTAGCTGTTGCTTAGCTTTGTGGTAGCATAGATATTTTCTGTCTTATTTGTCACAAATACTTACTAGATGAGAAGGCACTTGCAAGGGAAGGGGGCAGACTTTCATTGCTGATGTTCAGTATAGTGGAGGTCACAGGATGTGATTGTTATAGTCACTTCTGGACTCTCCTATGAAAAACAATGAAAAAAAAAAAAAAAAGACTAGCTTTTTGCATTGCCTTGTTAATTTAAAGGAAACTGATGTTCCAAAAATGAAACTGATCTTGAATGTATGAGATATGTATGAGATATTTGTTCTGTTCGTAGCCCTACACATCCTGTGTATTTTTCTGTTTGTTTCTTTATCTGTAAAATAGGGGAAAGAGAATTCCTTTAAGCCACAACCTGAGACTAAATTCACTGATGCTGGTAAAGTGTTTTACTGATCCTTGGGTAAGGACAGTCAAGTGGAAAGCTTGATCCAGAATTTGAGTGGTTATTGAACGTGATTTCATGAAGAGTGTCTTTGGCTGTTAGGAGACATCTCCTGGCCTATTGCAGATGGGAGTCAGAAAAAGAAAAAGTTTGTATTGCACCATGCAATGACAGCTCTGTTTCCATCTCTGTGAGAGACAGTGGATGCAGAAGTTATTAGATGAGATCCTGCAGTTTGTGGTCTGCAGGAAGTCAGGTTTGATGGTCATAACAGTCCATTCTGACCTTCGTGTCATTGCAGTATCTTTGCATTGGGTGCTGGGGAACATGGGCTGTGCTTTTATCCATAAATCATGAAGCTTAGAGCTGAGTTAGCATATGAAACAAGGCATCTCCTGAACATAATTTGGAACGCTTGCAGTAGCCCTTTAGAGTAGACTTGAGGAGGAAGAATGGGCTTCTGCAAGGGGGTCTAATCCAAGGGGAGGAGGTGCAGCCATTTTCCTCTGCCTGCTTTTCCTCTGCCATTTGTATTACAGTGTTTAGAGTCTTGGAATGGAGGACCTCATGGCATAAAGCCTTGTGTGCATAGGTATTGTAATCAATAAGTAGCAATGCTTGTCTGGGTTGGTGAACTTGGTGCCTGGTATTTCATCTGAATTGAATTTGTTCATCCCGTTGCCCACTTGTTCACTGTGATGCCATTCTGGGTGGTCTGGTATTAGCCATGTTCTGGGAAGGTGTTGCTATGACTGTGTGATCATAATCAGTGGTTCAAAGGCAAACTCCTTGCTCTGAGGTGAATGAAAGCTGCAACTGAGAATGCAGAACAAGCGTAGGAGAATATATTTAAGGTCAGAGAATTTCTGACGCTTTCTCTGGGCTTGCTGCCTGGCCATAGAAGATGTTGCCAATGCAGATCTGACTATTATTCTTTGTAACTAAGCTCCAATGAGAAGCAAAAGGAGAAGCTGCCACTGCTCCAAGGAACTTGCAGTATAAACAAGCTAAGGAACTGATACAGGAGAATTTGTGGGAACAGTACTAGCCTGAAAAGCAAAAGCAGGACTGGGGTTCACTTTTATGGAGGAGATGTTAACACCATTTTACTGTTTGGAGGGGGAAAGGACTAGTATTGCATGAACCTTGGCCAAGTGGGATTTCAGGCTGGATGAGGCATTATTGTGAGTTCCCCAAACACTTCCTATCTAAGAGGGCTGTCCTGATGCATAACTGTTCCAACACACTGCTTTGGTGGAACGGAGGGTTCAGTTCCAAGGTAAACACTTGCTGGCTTCCAGTTTCCTGGGTAAAATGTTTTTCATTCAGTACTGAACTGCAGTTTACCCCTAAGTTCAGTAGGAAGGTGGGAGTGAATCTTGTGCCAGTCTCATTTCCCAGGGCTGAAAGCAAACGCACTGCAAATGAATGCCTGCCCTACCTCCTGAAGCACACAGACCTCTGACTGTGCGAGCCGGGGGAAGCCTGAGCAGTCTGGCTCAGGAATGAGCAACAGGGTGATGGCATGTAACCATAAGCATATCTTCCTCCAGGGACAGACTCAAGATCCAGTGCTTCTGCTCTCTCCTCACGCTCTTTTGAAAGATGCACGTCCTCTCCTCAGGCAGAGACGGTGGTCAGGGATGATAGGATGCAGGGAAGCAGTGAGGCTTTCTGCTTGTTTGAAGCTGTACCTGTTCTTCTGTATCTGTGTAACCTTATGTGCTTGCTCTCTGCTTGCCTGATAGTTTCATGATGTCTGCAGCTATGAGCTTTTGAATTGCCTCAATACCTGTCAGTTGTGGTCAGTCTGGAATTTCAATGATTAGCATGGAAGCATATGATAGCAAAAGACAATGAGCTACTTTAATACTTCAACCTGTGCTCCTGTAGGAGAATCCACCAGAGGAGTGTTTGTGGGATGCCTTGTGTAGGGAGTCTAGAAAGTTATGAAATAAGGAATATTTCCATTTGAAAACTTAGAGAAGTACAAGTAAGTGAGCCAAATGTTTCTGTTGACACTTGCTGAACAACAGCAAATTCAACTACAGGTTTTCTTAACACCATCTGCCAGTGCATTTTCAGAAATGAAAGGTCTCTGGGCTACTGTAGTTGTTCAATCCCATATAAATGAGAGAAAAAATATTCTGGTTTCCTCAGACATTGCATGGATTTCTGGTGCACCTATCTTTGCCATTGCCTCTACTCATGTACCATCAAATAGTGCTGGTTTTGGACACTTACTCAATTTTCTTTTTCCTCCGCAGAATCTCAGTTCATAAACCAAACTAAAGAATGTTAACAAGGGATGCTTCTCTGACAGCTGTGTGATATGGTGCTATCTTGGTGCATAACTGTTCCAACACTGCTTTGGTGGAAGCAACGTGAGGAGTATGCGTGGAGTCCTCCAAAGTTTGCGTAGATGCAGTCCATGTGTCTTGTGAAGACACGGGGGAATTACGTTATAAGCCTCACTTTCCAGGAAATGTAGAATTTAAGTCCAGGCTTAACTTCTGCCTTGCTGCCTTTATGCTATTCTTGTGGCTTTCATTCTCATGATACCTAAAGGGCATGTTAACTGGAAGTTTAGGTCTGTCATTAGGAAGCAGTTCTGGGGTGGAGCTATGGGAGCTGTAGTCTGAGAAGAGAGGGAATAAAATAGTATCCAGCAGGTATGGAAAATGCATTGTGGTTGTAGCACAATGTGTTTGTTTTGTAATTTGACCAGAATACCACAGATGTGTTCTTTGATGTCCTCTGTTCAGACCCATACAAACATGGCACAAATAAGAAAAGGCTGATAGGTGCTCTGTGTGCTGTGCAAAAATGCTTTTGAGTCTCTCTGCTGTTTACTTTGCATGAACCTAAGAACTGCAAAATCTTTCCATGTAATCTTGCAGAAGGTTGGGGTTGGATAGTCCAGGATTAGTTGTTTTGAGCTGGAGAGAAGCACACATGGCTTTGGCACATGCATGTAAAATGTAGCGTACAGAGTTGCTGGCCACAGGGGAATTTCTGTGGGTAAATAAGATTTCTGTCTCAAGGGCTGTCCATATGGCCCCTTTCACCAGCACTAATTCCACTTAGATTAACTGCACAGCACGAATATGGGTCAAAGCCTGGATTGTTGGGAGAATGAATTCCCGCTTCCAAACTGCTTCCCACAGAAGTACTTGTTGGCAGCTGAGATCATAGTGCTCACACTCCTCACAATAACCCACTTTGAAATGTATTTAGAGAGGGGTCTTGGCAGTCTGCTTGCTCCTTTTCCATACAAAGTGCAGGCCCTGGTTTGTAATCCCACTCGGCACGTCAAGGCATTTGCTGCCGGGCCATCATCTTTTCTGACTTCATGCAGCACAAGGCGAGGCATGTGCGTTTGGACCAGCCATACCAACCCCTCTGAGCAGAGGTTTCTCCTTACTCTTGAGTGAGAATAGAGGAGCTGCTCTTTGAAGTCCTGCATTATTTATACAAAAAAACGCTGTGTTGCTTCTGTGAACACTGTGCCCTGACTACAAGAAAAGGGAGATAGAGAGACTGAAGGGGAAGAGGGAGGGAACAGATCTCATGGTATCCCTGGCTTGCATGTGTCCATAGTTCCAGTGCAAATTGCTTCTTGCTTTCTTTTTCTCCTTTGCCTACTCCACTGGTGGCAAAGGCTCTGCATTGTAGTCGGTCAGTGTGTGGCTAGTTTGGTTGTCTCCTATTATGCTGAGATTCCTTAGCTGGGAAGTACAAAACCTAGCCATAAATTGCCTGCTTCATAAACTGGGAGCAAAGCTACCAAGTGAATATACTTGGTGCTTTATTTTTATGTTTATTTTTTTATTTTATTTATTTATTTTTAATTCTGAAATGATCTTCAGAGGCCAGTTTCTCCTGACACATGCCTAAATTTTCACCACATCCACTCATACCATACACAAAGAGAAATCTCCTTGACCCAGGCCTGGAGGTGCTTTAAGTACGGGTTACCCCGAGCAGTTAGAGGCACAGGTCAGGGCCTACAACGCACCCAAAGTGCAGTGAGTGCAGATGTAGAAATGTTTCAATGCCACTAGTCCTCTGTGTTTTTCACTGGTCTCTTTCCTTCCAGATAGACAATTTTTTGTACAATTGACTGGGAAGTGAATTTAAGTCATCACAACGCAGAAAACTCTGTTGCTTCAGATACGGGTGGTGGACTGTGAGGACTCAGTAACATGGGCATAATTTTGAAGTGAAGATGCCTGCAGCGTGGTTAGCACAGGAGGTCTGCATGCCCCTTTCTGGGGCTAATGCTGCAATTTAGAAGTAAGGGTGACAGCGAAACTTCAATCACTGTAGCTAAGGGCATTGTGGACAGAAGAACACAAGGCAGGGAGTTTGCTCCTTGCCTCTGCTGCTGGCTTGAGTTTGCATAATGCTCTCAATCACGTTCTGCTTGCACGTGCTGTGTAGATTAAAAACATTGAGTATTTATTGAGCGGCTTAAAATTAAAGCGGGCAGAGCGAAGGTGGATGCGGCCTTGAGGAGCTGCTGGGTGCCCTCACCTCTGTCCTGGCGCGTGGTCTGGTGACAGCGTGAAGCCTCCTCCCGCCCTCCGCCCCGCTGCGAGGTGACGCAGGGCAGGGTGGCGGGGCCGCGTGAGGTGCCGCTGTGAGGCGCCGCTGTGAGGCGGGGTGGGCGGCAGTTGCGGCCTGGTGCTCCGGGCACTGGTGAGGCACTGGAACAGGTTGCCCAGAGAGGTTGTGGGTGCCCCATCCCTGGAGGCTTTCAAGGCCAGGCTGGATGTGGCGCTGGAAGCCTGCTCTAGTGGCTGGCAACCCTGCCCAGAGCAGGGGGGTTGAAACTAGATGATCTTTAAGGTCCTTTTCAACCCAGGCCATTCTATGATTCAGCAGGTCTCCTTTCCTCATCATCTGCAGGGCTTTGGCAGCCCACCTTCTTGGTACCGCAGACACAGAAGTCACCGTACTTGAGGAGGTTTTGTTTACTTGTTTTAGTGCATGCAGAAGCGATGATAGCTGCCTATGCTGCAGGCAGTCACACTCGTACGGGGATTCCTGGCAGTTGCGAGAAATTGGGTATAGAGAATTATTCAAAAAATCTGAATGGTCTGCATGGCCTAGAAGATGGGCTGTCCCATAAAATAACACATTTCCTATGCATAGCTGTAAAACACTTCGGGATCATTGAAGGATAAATATTTGGGGGCTAGTTTTGTTTTGCTTTCTTTATGAGAGCACGTTTTTTTTTTCTTAAAGCCTGCTACTGCTGTCTTGAGACCACCATACTAGGAACTTTCTTCAGTGTTTTCCCATCTCTTTCTCCTGAACGCAGGAAGCACAAAATATTCTTCTGGCATTTGAGCTGCAGTTATTTTGAGTGGCTCCAAACAGAGGGAAATGTGTTTCTGCGGTAGTTGCTGCAGAGAAAGAATTTTGCTGAAATGTCTCTCCCCCACCGCCCTTTGGTGGCTGCAGAAAAGAAGCCAGTGTTTGAGGCCCCAGCTCTGTGCATCTGCTGGATCAGTTTAGGCCAATTTTCCCCCTCCCCCTTCCCCTCTTTCCATTAGCAAACTAGATATAAAACAGAAGCCATTGGATAAATAGGAAAAATGTGTAGCAGAGGAAGCCCTTGTGATTAGGGAGCTGTTAACCAGTTATTTCATGTCCGGCTTTCAGTGTATTTATAAAAATGATGCTATTCAGTGACACATCGAATTACTATAAATGGCATTGGCTCAGTTGCTTTCTCATGGAAGCCAGCTTGCGCTTTATTTTTAACATGGGCCCACCGATTATTTTTAAAGTTAGTGCAGTATTTGTTAAAGACGCTAAAATAGCAGGCGAAGCGTAGGCAACGCACATCACATTCCTCGTGCCCTGCCTTGCCAGTGCCCTCCGGAGTCCTGCGGAAGCAGGCTGGGAGAGAGCGGCTCGGGCAGCGCCCATCCGCGCGCCTCTCGGCCGGGCAGGGGAGACGGCTGTGTGACGTGACCAGTGGCAGCTGCAGCCTTTGGTCTGGGGATGTGGGACCTTGTCCATTAGGAGCTGGCCCAAGACCCAGTAAGCTTCCCCCTCCCCCGTTTTTCTTTCCATTGATCGCCAGCAGCCGTCACATCGTTACATGCATTTATAATGTCCTTGTTGAGACTTCACTGTGTGCACATGGTTTAAATCAACGGCTTCCCAAATAGGGGGAGCAAAAGCACCAGTACTCCCTACCTGACTCCAACAGTATGCTTGTAAACTTCAGGGACAGGCAGAAAGAAAAATACAGCTCATGGAAAAGTGCCAGGGGATTCTGAGTCTACAATTCGTGCTAAGTTTTGGACAAAGAGGTGAGTCTTGCATCATGGTCTAAATGCGGGGAGGCGTAGTCTTCTGTATGTTTCTTCTGGAACAAATGTCACGGAACAGAAAATGGTCTGTGTGGCATTGCGGCACCTGAGGCAGATTCTCAAAGCTGTCCTCGTCATACATGACGTTCTGGCAGGGCTAGTCCACTTGGTGAACGGGGGCCAATAACGGGCACGTAGAAGTGGGGAAGGAGACCGCTGACAGCCTGGTATACAGGTCTTGTCAGCTTTGCTTTATTTAGAAATGGAGTGCAGCTCTCATCACACTTCCTGGAGTTTCTAGGTGGCCATCAGGGCTATCCTGAAACAGAGTGACTCTTAATAGATGAAATACCTGTGAGACTAAAGCATTGTACAAAACTGCCACAGCCAGCTCTAGCCTGGGTTGCAGCTTGCAGATCCCTTGCATCTCCAAGTCCCTTGGAATCTCATGCAAGTGCTAGGGAGCCATTTCCATGCCAATTCAATCCCAGGTGCAAGCATTTATTCCAACATCAGAGTCTTCTGGTTTCCAGTTATATTCCATCAAGGATCAATACCTGTACAGCAGGTCTACCATGCATAAAATGGCAACACTAGAAACCTAGATTGGACTAACCACTCAACAAAATATCGTGCAGCACAGTGCTTTTGCACTGGGACAAACAGAGCGTACAAGCCTGATGTATCTTTCCCTTTGTTTTCTCTGATTCTGAAAGATTCATTGCATCATAGAAAATGTCATTTTCAGAGCATTCAGTCTGTCCTTGGTAGCCTCCAGTTTGTATGTCCTGAGAGATCCCTCTTCAAAATATTTATATTTAATATTCTGATTGGAATGGAGAAGACAGCATTTGTTTGTACATTGCTGGGGTGAGAAATAGAGAGTTTTTAATCATACTACAGGACAGCCTATTTGTTAACAGGCTCTTTTAGTCTGGAATTTTATAACCTACTCTCTTGGCAGGGATTTAATAGCAGATGCATTTGTGTTGTCTCCTCTGATAATTCATGAGTTGCTATTTAACTAAGTAGGTGAAATGTAATTAAGAAGAATTGAAATTAATTAATTTGTGACCTATGTTTACTCTTACTTCTACTATAGAAGACAGCAGAATTTAGTCCTTACAACCAACTGGGAAATGGCTTTGTCTCCTCCGTGTCTCAGTTTCGTCATCTGCCTGATGGGGGTGGGGAAGGGGATTATGGTGTTACTTTGAATTTCTGTTTACTAAAGAAATAATATCTTTGTGTGTGTGTGTGTGTGTGATGCAGTACCCCTTCCTTGCTTGTTGTGTTTATTTGCTTGCTTGTTGATTCCCTTGATTTAGTAACTTCATGATTGTAAAGATCCTTCCAGTATGTTAAGTACTTGCACGGACTCATTAGAAGGTGCCCTCTGCTATTTCAGTTAGGTAATGGAAGTAGAAGGAAGAGGAAAGAAGATAAAATAAAAAGTAAGACCATACGTGGTTCAGCATCCTGCTTGGAGCCCAGCATGGTTGCGTTGGAATCCTGCTGATGGAATGTCCTGACATTATGGTGTTTATTTCCACCACAGCCCTGAAATGTAAACAGGACATCGCTGGATGCTAATCCCAGGGACGGGAAATGACTGAGAATCCTGGGCTCTTGGGCTATTGGTAGGACATAAGGAAGTGAATTTTACAGGAGGATTGGCATACAGCACCAGCAGTGCATGAGAGCACATGCCAGAGGAGGTGTTTTCAGGAAGGGTATCTGACGTATGCTTAGGGGAGGAACAAGACACAGCACTGGCATCAATATACACAGCAATTTGCAGGATATTCGGCGTGTTAGGATGCTCGGAACATCCCATCTTAACAGGATGGAAGCTAAAGAAAGAGCTTGCCTTGAGCTTGAAATGTATACGGATTAAATGGCAATTTATCACTCTGGCATTTATTTTCCAATGTGTCTTACAGTGCTGGAGTGAATTCAGCTGAGGCACAAGGAAGTAGCAGAGAGTGACAAGCAGCAGCTTCTGCTCCAGGCCCGAAGCCCAGCGGGCATGCGGTGGAGGTAGCGCAGGCAGGGAAGTGGTGGTTTAAGTGGCTTGATACACTAGGAAGCCGTCTGTGCATGTCTTGGGCAGCCCTAAATAAATTAATGGTGTGAGGATAGTGTTGAACTTCCAGTCATGGCTTGCTCTCCCCTGAAATGGAAAGGGGCATGTCCAGCTTGTGTAGGATGGTGTCTGTGTGCTGTGTTTGGGGAAGAGGTGGATGAGCCGCTACAAAGGTATCAGCACGCGGTGTAGGGCGCTTGGGGCTCCCGTTGCTGGAAAGAGAGATGCACCCCACTTTCATCCTGTTAGAAGACCTTGCCTCTTCCAAGCAGCAGCTGCTAATCCCTCCTCTGTAGTCCCCCTTGTAGCAGCAAAGACAGAAACATGTTGTAATGAATATAAAGGGAGTCCTTTATGGAGATTGCTAACTGCATGCAGACCCTGTAATTCACACTGGCTTTCTAGCTTCCAGACTGGCTGACTGCTGCCTGATGTTGCCGCACAAGGTCTCCCTAAGTCTTGGTCTGGCGTCTGCAGCAAGGAAAGGACTGTCAACTCTACTGGCTGAAGAGAAGAAGAATCAAGTTTTCTGTGCTTTGAGTCTCGTGCACTGCGTTTTTGGAGCAGCTCCCTGTGTGCGCTGCTGGACGCGTGGTGCAGCGAGACGTGATTTTAGGGTAGGCGTCTTCTGATTGTTTTCGCGAGCATCTTGCCGGCACAGTGTCAGTGTTGATGCCTTTTGAACCAAGCACTCTGAATTGTGACTCTCCTATGCTGTTTGGGCTGGGTTTCCATCCGGATCTGAAATTGGAAATTTATTACTTGGAACTGTTTTTTAAAGGTGAAACTGACACCAGTTTCTCATTACTTACCAAGTCCTGAGGGCAGAGTTACATTCCTTACGCTGCTGTAGGTGTTAATGATTTCATCAACTCAAGAAGCACAGAGCCCTGAACTCTGCTCTTGGCAGCTAGTAAAGAAGGGAAACTGACTTTCAAATATTTTGTTTTTAAAGTTGTTTTTCTTTATGGTGTTTACATTAGCAAGCTGGAATTTGTGGGACAGACATAAAGTTGGAACTAAGAGAATTTGTTGACTTCTTAGTTCTTAGAAATCAAACCGATAGTAAAGCCTCAGTAGGCTGCTGAACCTGGGCTTGGCAAGCACCTCTGAAGCTGCAGAAGAACAAGAATCTGCGAGTGGGCCTGTTGTGGGTGCAGGCCTAAGCATTTCATTTGCTTGGTATGCTTTCTATGCCTCAAAATAATCAGGAAGGATACTATTATGCAGATCCCAAGATTTTTTCTATATTACTTTCAGTTGCATGCAAATAACTCGCAAACCTTGCTCTAAGTCTGGAGAGATTCCGGGATGTGGGTTTTTTGTTTTGCTTTTAGAATAGCTCCTGTCTTGTGTCGTGCAGGAAGATGGCGTTGTGAACAAGGACGAGGATTGAAAATCAGAATTAATTGGTATTACTCTGGGCTCTGCCACTTGCTTCTTGTAGGATCTTAAGCAGACCATCATTGTCTTCATGCCTGTATTGTGATACCCTTGTGTCTTATCAGGTAGCTGTGATACACAAGTTCTTCTGTTTTACACTTAAAAAACTGTTTAGAGAAAAAGTTAATTAACTTTTTCTGATCCAAGAGCTAGCTGGTTTCAAGTGACTGTTCTACCCGTGACAGACTGCTGCAGAGGTGCTAAATGGAAGGTCACAGAATTTAACATTGATTAAACCCCTCTATTGATGGATGAGACTCAAAAGCTTATCCTTTAATTATTTAAGGAGGCGCTTAAAAGGTGATTTGTCGATCACCATGTATAATTAGCTATACAGAGAATATTTGGTGATAGCATTCTTCAGTCTAGGAAAATCAAGTCAGGAACCAGGCTAAGGGGATTGAAACTTGGCAGATGAAGCACAAATTTCTGAAGTGAGAGACAGTTTACTGAGGGTTGTGGTAGATTTTCTATTGCTGGAAATCTTTAAATCAAATGAGATGCCTATTGAAAAGTTATATTCTGCTTCAGACAGGAATTAATTTATGGCAATCCTGTGGCGTGTGTTATGCATGAGGTCAGCCTAGCTGATTGGTACAACCCTTTCAGCTCATAGTTCAGAGGATTGTCTTCAGATTTGTGAGTGTAGGTCTCACTGAAGCCAGTGGAAGCCAAATAAAGGTGAGGTCAGAGTTTTACACTGCCTCCTTTTGCATTCTTCATGCTTCCAGCCTGTATTCACTTGTTAGCCAGCTAACATGTGGAAATACTCGAAATACTCTCCTTGTTTTTATCTTCTTATCACTGCATTGTGCCACTTAGCTTGCTATGTACCTTCCATGCGTGCCTGTAAATTGTTTCTTTGTTGTTGTTGTTTTGTTTGTTTGTTTGTTTCAGCTGTGAGTTGAAACGTGAGAAGCTTTGAGCAGATCTAAAAGGAAGCATATCAGATTGTGGACACAGCTGGACATTCCTGCTCCGCTCTCCCTTTGGCAGTGGTTGATATGGGATGTGTTATTTGTGTCGATGATTTTTTTTGTTTTCCCTAGTCATTGTACCTTTCAAAATTAGTCAGCAAAAGAAGGGATCCTTGACTGTGAAGTTGCTCTCCATGCTTCAGACACTTGCCCAGCAAATCAGATGGAGATCCTCTGTTGGTTTTCCCCTGTAGCACAAGGCAACGAGCCCAGTCATCAGTCTCGTTAATTGTCTCCCATTGTCACGCTATACTGCTTGTTCAGAGGGGATCAGGCAGCTCAGGGGTAAAGCAGAACTCCATATTCCTGACTAAACTAGCAGCTAAACGACTGCTGTTGCTGCAGGACCGCAGCTGGTAATAGCCTACAGGTGTTGAAATGGCCACGTAGGTTGGAAAGAATAATTGCTTGGCTGTTTGAGTGACTATTCTGAGAAGACAGACCAGATCGTGGTAAGTGTTCATCTCCCTTACTGACACTGGTGGTTAGGCTTTCAAAAGACTCAGTATGTCTCGCACATTTTTCCATTGAGATTTTCTCATGAAAAGGTCTGATCTCAGAATTGGCAAATTTTGAAGAAAACATAGACTTTCCCGAATGTTTCCACATTCTTATGAGAACTGGATATTTCAAAATTTGTGATAAATCACGCTAGAAACATGTGTTTATTTGTAACTACTTCCTTCTTCCATTTTTTTATGCTGCTGAATGCAATAAAATCAATGGTGATAGGTTATTCCAAATTCTTTTTTACATTTTATTTTTATTCCTTTGGGGTTCAGTAGGAGAGGAAGAGATATTGGTGAAATGGGAAATTTGTTTTTTCTTTTCCTTAAAAAAAAAAAACAACAACAAACAAACTCAGAAGGCATCTATAGAATTCTAAGCACTAAAATAGCTTTCTTCTTTTCTTCAAATGATTTTTTTTTTCTTTTTCCAAGGCAGTTCTTTTTCCATTTGAGCAGCTCTGTCTACTCTCTTTGGAAATCTGCCTCCTGTTTTGTGCTGAAGCGGAAGCTGGACAGTTTTGAGAAAACATGCTCTTGATGGCAGGGGCCAAGCTCTCTTTTAAATTAATTCTAATTATTGAAATTCAAGTGTGTCCTGTACAATCATGGCAAGTGAAATTTGCTCATCATATGTATAATCCTGCTCTTCTAAGTGACAGTGCTGAAGAAGGATAGGCTGCAGAGCAGACTGATAAGATCAAGGCATTTAGAGAAAGGATTTCCTGCATTTCCTCTGAATAGTAAAATGTTCCTTTTATAGCATACAGTTGAACAGAAAAAGCATCAACTAATTGAGATGTCCTCTTCAATTAATCCCCATTTTGAATGAATGCCCTGAAGGGCCACGTATAACTTGGAGAGGCCAGGCTAGCTGTTGCATCTTTGCAGGCACGGTTTCAGGTAAGCCTTTAGGACTGTGTTGTGCCAAATCACTCTTACTCTTCAGGGACTAATTCCATCAGGCTACAACCCAGCTGTGGCTGCACAAGCTCAGCTTCTCCGTGTGATCAGCCTGGCCCCAAGGGATGTTGAGCAATTGTGCTGGAAAGCATCTTATGCATGGCATCTCCTGGGTATAGTCCAGCAGGCAAATATCCTGACCAGACCAAGCAGTGGCATGGTAAAGGGTTGCCTGAAGAGAGAGAACACCCAGCTTTTAGTCCCCGGGGGCCTACCTTGTTTTTCTGGCATAGGGGTGCACACAGCCCTGTTTTGGGATAACCTGAAATGTAAGGGTTGCTTTTGTTTTACCTCTGTCTTTTAAGTCTTCAGAGATAAGAATCAGGCTGTCTTGAGGAAAGCAACTTCTGATTTTGAAACGGTTATGAAAAAGACATCACCCAAGGGCACTATCTGAAGTGTATCTGAGAGATAACATGTGTGTTGCAGGAGGGTGACAAGTCAGGGCCAAGTGTACGTTCACTTGGCACATGATGTTTAGGTGAATGAGAGAAGGTGTTTGATTTCAGGATCCCTTGGGGAGCGGCTTTATCTGCGGCAGTGGTGCATTGGTGTGGGAGGTAATACCCTTTCCTTCAGAGGCGGTTGGGTGGAGGAATCATGTCTTCAGGTGTGCTTTGGGAAAGCCACAGACAAGAGAATAAAGTTAGAAAGTAGAAAGGGATGGAGAACGTGAGGGCGTGAAGATAAGCTTGCTACTAGAAAGCTGTCATTTTCAGCATCCTGGTCTCTCTAGCCAGGTTTCTGTGGAGACCATCCCTAGTACATAAACTGTCAGATGTTTGGTGAGCTGCATGCTGCTGAGCAGGAAATCATTCACATTCCGTATCTTCCACACCACAGGCTCAGGAAAAATCCTGCCAGAAAGCTTGCTCCCAGGCCTCAGGGAACAGGGCTTGACCTCTGGGAAAGGGTTTTTCTGGGTTTTACTTACAAAAACTGAATTAAACTACTTTCTGAGCATTTGGCTTGAAAAGTTTCCGAAGGACAACTACTAGATGGTAGTGGTTAGAAGTCCTGCTGTGGCTAAAATCCCATCCTGTTCCCACAGAAATCAGTGGTCAAACATCCACCGACTTCAGTACAAGCAGCTGAGGGGTACAAAGGGAACAATTCTGCAAAGCCCTAAACTGCTGGAGAATTAAAATGCAAACTCAAGTTCTTCAGTTTGGATAATCTCCAGGAACAAAAACTTATTCCCAAGCAGTGAAGTAATGAGGCTGTAGACTAGCATGTCTAGGGAATGTCTTGGAGCAAGCCAGCACAGGAGCAGTCCCATCTTACCTTACCTTTATGGGAACCAGCAGATGTACAAGTCCATTGTATTTGTCACCATCTCTGCTTGTGTTAATGCAGGGATAGTGCCTACGCTGTGGATGGTACTAGAACTGGAAACAGTCATTTGATAAGCGCTACCAGTCGAGAGCTTTTCTTTAAGGTTGCTTCTATTGATATTAAATCCTCTGGGGAATCACAGCTTTAATGTTAATGACAGTTTTGTAATAAGGCTTTGAGAAAGGATGGGGCAGATGCCTAATTCAGTGGAGTAACAATCTACGAAGCCTCACATTCTACAAATATGAGGAGTCTTTTTCTGGCTGATTGACACCCTGTCTGTGAATTTTTGTGGCCTGAAAGCCTACAGTGAGATTGATTTATGGGAAAATGTACTGGCGTTCTTATTTTTAGCATACCTCTTCAATATGTGGATCTTTGTTCTGCAACTTGCTCTTCTCTGTCGTTAGCCGATGTTAGCTCAAGAGAAAATTTCTGTAATATTCTCTCATCGTGCAACCAGTCTAGATCTGTACCCAGAAGTAAGTCCCCTAAACATTTACGTAGAGTGGAGCTTTGGTGGTAGGAGGGCTCTTGAGAAATTTAAGTCTTTGCTTGTGAAAGGTTCACTCTTCTTGGTGGTGCCCAGTGACAGGACAAGAAAATATGAACATAAATTAAAGCACGGGAAAGTCCATCTGAGCACACGAGAGCACGCTATTTTACTGTGAGGGTGGCTGAGCACTGCTTGAGTTGTCACTTCACACTTCCCTTTTCCTTCTCTTTTCTCTTCCTCTACCAGTTGCTCAGAACTCGTTTATCAACTTCTGAACGAGAGGTGTGTCATGGCTCACCCCATCTCTAGCTGCTCCAAGAATTGTTCGGTCTGCCTCTTAAAGAAAACCTTTCAGCTCTTTTCCGTTAATCTAGGGATTGTTTGTTTTTTAGTTTTACACTGCAGTGTTTGCAAAGAAAGGAAATTCTCTTTATACGTGTGTGAAAGAAGCATTGTTGCCTGAGAAATAACTTTTTTGTCAGTGAGGCTGCAGGCAGTGTGTTCATTTTTGTCTTCCCTCCAGCCGTTCTTTTTCTTCCATATATTTCATATAGATTAGCCTCTACTGCCTGGTAAAATAATGTATATTTTAACTTATAACCGTTTCTACCTTTCAGATACAGGCAGAATAAAACTTGTACCACTTGGGCATGTGTGGTTTGGGATTCTAGTGTCCTAGCAATGGAGAAAAATGTATTGAAGCGTAAGATGGGGCATTGGAGCCTTGTGAGATGAGGCTCTTTGTGCGTGTAAAACCATTGTGGGATGTAATACTTGAGGGAACCCTGGCTGTAGTCTCATCTCACTAAGGCTTTGAGGGGACCAAGGTGCTCCAGCCGTTCTGCTGCATTTCTTTCAAAGCACCCAGGTTTCATCCCCTCCGACTTTTGAATGTGATGAGCCAATGCAATTAGTCACCTTTGCAGCTTTGTCCAGCCCCCCTCCACACATACTGTTTGGGATGAAGAGACGCGTGGCACAGCACGGGCCAAGCCAGGAGAGGACCCAGTACAGAGGGATGTACATATGCACCATTACTCTTTTCTGCCCAGGCTAAGTTTTGTTTTCCTCAGGAGTGTTGGGAAGCAGGTGGTACAGAGAGTGAAGAAGAGGCCTGAACATCTGAGTGGGACTTGTTTAAGGAAAATTTTAGCACTGTGACCTTAGTGAGGCTGTGCATCCAAAATGCTGGAGGAGAGCCACGAAACAAAGTGGCATAAAATAAACTCACTGTACATGTTTTCATACTTATGTCCCCAGCTACTTTTGGTGAGTTTATCAAAACATCATGAGCTTTTGGGTCAGTCTAATGGTGGGAATGAGGACAGGGAATGATATATATCGGGATCATAGTAAAGCTTTGTTTTAGGCCCTCTATTTTTAAATCTCCGTACCAAAGTAATTCCTTGATTGGAAGAAGGTATGAAAGAGGTGTTGCAAAAACCTGTGCTTTGAATGTTCTAATAAAGTGGGTGGAAGGGGATTCCTTTTAACAGATCATTTCTGAGTGAGATGCAAATCCTTTTACTTTTGCTTTACGTAGAGGAGACAGAGAGCTTGAACTGGAGTATTCGCTACAATGGCAGTCAGTAGAGTTTGAAAGAGGGGCAGAAATTTGGACCGAGGCAGTTTTTATTATTTTCAGACGGGGAGGGAAGGAAGATTTGCATTAAAGTTGTTTGTTTTTTCTCTTTTAAAACTGCTTCGGGTGGTGGTGTATTTGTTTATTTTTGTGAGCCTACAAACATTTACTGTGTGCAAACACCTTGCACTGAAAACCAGGGATATATGCACAAAGCGGTAAAAGAAGCTTAGAATTTTGACTCATATTTTAGTATTTGAGCTTAAAGTATATGTTCTACCAGCCAAATCTGTTATCTATTTTTAATGTGTTTATTCACAAGTTATTTGTGGGAGCTTAACTGACCAGCAGAACAGGAGGACACTGTTTTATTATTGACTGGCTGTCTGACAGCGCCTTGGGTTGTGAATGTATCCAAGTTATTTGTGGATGGTTGATGCTGGACAGCTTATGTGGTTGTTGAGCAGCTCCTGAGACCCAGTGAGCTTATTTCCACGGGGTTGTCTGAGAAGTGGTAGGCGGATGAGAGTCATTTTGTTTGACGAGCTCCAAGGATATAGCTGGTGAACAGAATCTGCAAATAGAAGTAAGAAGAGAACACAAAATATTTGTTTAAAACCAGCTAAGACACATTCCTAACACTTTGGCATAACCCAACAAGTTCTTCAGTCGATGGGGAAAAAGTCCACACCTAAAGTCGCTTTCCCCTGTATGTCTTGTGTTAGTGTCCTCTCCAGTGTGAGCGCTGCTTTGCTGCTGCTGCACTGTGACCCATTGAAAATCTCTGGGTGAGGGAGAGCAGTGAGCAAACTGCACCCAGGTCTTTGCTGGTGGTGGGGATAGGGGCCCAGGATGAAGAGGGCTGAAGGTTATTGCAGTGCAGTCCCCGATGTACGACTGTGGTCTGGCACTGGACATCCAGATGGTGGCTGGCAAAGGTGCAGAGCCTCCCCTCAGGGTCCAGAGAGAAAGGAAAGCTTTGACTTTCTGTGCAGTGCAAGAGCAGCTTCTGCTTGCAATGATGACTCTTCCCTCTCTTTCTGTTTTGAGGCAAGTTGGTTGAGTTTTTATAAGCAGTATGAGAGAGTATTCCTAGGCAAGGATGGTTTAAGGGGAAGGGTGGAAGGGTAGCTGAAGCATAAAACTAATACTGACATTATGGCATATGTTGCTTTTCTGAATTTGTGGTCAGGGACTTTTGCAGAGTTAGGATTAAGGTTGGAAACTAAACCTTTTCTGAGTACATCCAGCCGGACAAGAGGTCTGTGCAACACTACCCACGTACATGAACACTTTCTTGCTCCAGTGTACTACCTCAAATTTAGATTTAGGCTTCAGCTTCACTACATTGCTCACTTCTTGGAGTGGAGTGAGGAGAAAAGCTTTACAGCCCAAATGAAAATGTGTTTTATCTTCATTCTAACTGTTTCTTTTAAATCCCAGCTATTAAAAGAAGGAAGTTCCTCTATCAACACTGCTTCTAGCACAGTCAGATTTCCTTTCCTTTTTAATGATAGAAATTGCATAGGTGAATGCAGTTAAAAAAGAGGTGTTCAGTACCAGCCCCTACTGATGACTTGGAGTAAATTCCCCAGGAGTCAGGAGAGGATGATTTGTATGCTCCTCTTTGATGTTGCTAAAGTCAGCTCCAGAAGGCCTTTGCAGAAAACGAAATATTCTGGGGACTAAGAAAAATAATCTCAGGTGCCCACCTGGAGCAATTCCACTGAAGGACATTTCACCAGAAATGAACTGAGTTCAAGTTCTGTTTGGAAGAGCTGGTGTCTTGTTTTACGAGGTTATGTATTTCCATCAGCAGTAATAGGAGTCTGTTATAGCCTTGGAGAGGAAACTATACAGGGAATGTGTGTTGTTTACTCATCAGAGTCTCTATAACTTAATTCCAATAATACACACACTGAAATTACTGAAATTATCAAGGGATAAAGCGAACAAAATTTTGAGTATCCCTTCCGATATCTTCCTTGATATCCTTCCCTTCCATACTTCTTGAAGAGAAGCATGAAATTCTTCTTTCTTCTTTTTCCTCTTTCCTTTTCTCCTTCCTTTTCTCTTCCTGCTGGCTTTACCTACAGAAATGTTTTCTGGGATTCCCTAACCAAGACCTTAAGTCATTCCTTTAATGGAGTATAAGACACTTAATACCTGATAAGAGATTGCCTCAGGTGTCACCTCAGCCTAAATATTTGAAGAACTGAAGGCATGAGTTCATGCCATACAAAGGCATGAGTTCATTTTCTTGACCGAACCATTGGCTGGTTGACCCACTGATGTTACCTCCACAGCAGTGTGTGTCCACCACAGCACATGACTAGCTGTAGTGCTCCGCTCCCACAGAGCATGGGAGCCTTCTAGACAGAAAAAAAAAAAACAAAAAAAAAAAAAAAAACCACCTTTCATCTTGCCATTTGTTCCATTTCTCATGATAAGCAGATTCTCAGATTCTCTCTGTTCAGTTCTTCAGTTCTTTAGTAATGCAAGCTCAAGCTTTGTTCCTTAGAGATACTCTTTCTAGCTTTCAGAATGCTTTCTCTGGTCCAGAGTGGTCAGTTAGAGGGGGCAGAGAGATCTCATTTCCAAGATGTTGTCAGTGTTGGTTTCTCTCTATTAAATAAAAGTGACAAAACTGCTTCTCCAGGTGTATCCAGTCCCAGTACTAGAGCTTATTGTTGCTGTTTCACTTGGGCAGTGTTATGTTTCACCCTCTTTTCCACAGAGGTTTCTGAGCTGCTCTCAAAATCACTTCCTTGGAGGGCACTTCTATTGTGAGCAGCCTTTTGGAAGCAGGTGACCTGGTGCTCATCATGCTGGCATTTGATGGTTGAGATCTGTTGTCCATGTAGTTGTACTGTTGCAGTTCGAATGGGGGGAAACCCTTACTGGAGGAACATTCCAGTAAAAGCTGGAAATGTATCCTGCAATATTGATATGGATATGAAATGTGCTTTGGGGATTAAGAAGAGTTAGTGCTGCAATTAGTAGGCCCAATTGGAGATGAATTGTTTCGTTATCGTGCATGACCTCTTAAAAATGTAGAAAATCTTTGTGTGTGTTTGAAATCTCAGCATGAACAGGATATTCTAAGACCTCATGGACTCTCTCGCCTGTCTAAAGAACATTTTTTTCTTGGAAACAAAAGAACGTTCCTTAAAACTACTGTGCACACCAACTCTAGGCTTGCATTGCTTCGTTTGAGTTGTTTAGTTCTGGGGTTATCCCAGTGGAGCTTTTTGTGATTAATAGCTGATAACAGTGTAAACCCAGCACTAAGAACATTTCCTGGGCAGTAGCCACGCTTCTTACAGGCTCCATTTGAGTGATGATAGGGTATGCACAGAACAAGCACTAGGGAAGAGGTCGCCCTGAAGAGCGTCTCTGTGGTGTGGGCTCAGTGTTTGCATTATACATCTGCTAGTTTATCTTCTTTTCAGAGACGGAGCTCCTTCTCTGTACAATTTCCTCTGTTTTAAGCATTGCCAAGCACCACTGGAGTGTATTTGTACCCTTTGCTTGTACCATGCATAGCTATGGAAGAAAATAAAGTGAAACATGGGGATTCAATAGCATTAGATAATGCCCTTTTCATCTCATATTTACTGGTCCAATATCCAACAGTTAAAATTTAGTGACAGACTGGCAGCTTGCATGCAAATTATTCAGTTGCATATAAGGTATTTCTGCTTGGATTTGCCATCCAGTCTGCATATGTAGTTGGTCTTGTTTTTTTTTTTTTTTTTTTTTTTTTTTTTTTTTTTTTTTTGTTGTTGTTGTTGTTGTTGTTGTTGTTGTTGTTGTTGTTTTTGTTTTGTTTTGTTTTGTTTTGTTTTTTTCAGAGCTTCTGACATTTTGCAGTTGCTCTGATTATGCTGGGACGTAGGAGCAAAGTGCCATGCGAAAAACCAAGAGTGCTTCCTTGTTCACAGGGGTTTCTGTGCAGGGGGAGAATCAAATGCTGATGCTACTTCTTGTTTCTGGAAAGGTTTTGCTACTGGTTGCCTGTATCTTCTCTACAGCAAGTAGAAATTGGAGAAACAGTAATTTCAGTTTTTCCTGCAGTGGGAGATGCTCTTGAATAATATGTATTTAGCTTATAAATGTCCCTGCGCAGCCAGGGCAGCAGAGCCAAGACCTGAATAAGTTCTAAGAGACGATGTTTGACTGTTTACTGTCTTTATTTGTATGTATACTATCCATAAGTTTAAGATGTAAAATGGAAGAAAAAATACAGATTTAAGTGAGTTTTAAATATGCCTCCAAAGAATCATACAAAACAAAATGAATTAGGTAATGATTTGGATAAAATCCTTTACAATCTATCAAATAATTCAGTGCTGTACAGAATGAGAGATGACAAGCAGTGATATTGGTACATGTTCTGCAAAGTCATGCATAACCGCATGTAATAATGTTTGCAGCCCTGAGGGGATAAAGAAGATGTTCCTTCCCTGATAGAGGGTAGAGTTCTGTCCCGTTTGTACGCAATGAGCCTTCTTCTCAAATCATGTCAAAGGGCTGTGCACCCAGATCAAGTGGCTGTTTAGAAGCAGGGTGTTTCTTTTTCTTTCTTTTTTTTTTTTTTTTTTCCTAGTGTGCAGCTGTTCTGGGGGGCTAAGGGAATTTTATAGTGCAGTCTGGTTTTCTGTGGACTGTACTCAAATCTTTGTCAACAAGATGCAAGAGCTTTGGCTCAGAAATTGAAAGAACTTGCTGTGTCTTTGGGCAGGCTTTTGGCTTGCTGCAGGTACTTAGAGGTTCAGAGACAAATACCCAAACATCCGCTGTATGCAGCTTCTCTGCAGCCATTCGGCAAATGACTTCTCCATGGAGAAGAACAGGGTGTTGGCTAGTTACAGTTCTAGGAAATCTTCCCTAGTTACACTTCAGTGCTTAAACTTTTCTTAATTATGAACAGTAAAGGGCCTCGGGGTGGACATGGCCCCTCTTGCCATGAGAGTCTGGGAGACCAGAACTAACAATTGGCAGGCCAGAGAAAGCAATTAAATAGAGTTGGTAGTGACTGGCACAGTGTGTGCTGGTACCACACCCTCGTGTACCATATGCTCTATACCACATGGTCTGAGGATATGCATCACTGGAGAGAAGATCCTCACACTTGGGTATTTTAGGGGTGTTCCCCCCCATTCCCCTGCATCCCTCCTTATACTGTACTCTTTCCAACATGCTGCTGCTGGCCAGAAAAGCACCCACTGATTATGCAAGGAAGGTGGCTGGTTTTAGGCAGCAGTTTCTTTTCAGACCTTCACAATCACTACCTGTGTAGTTCAGAGCATTAGCTCTATGGAATTTGATCCAAACGTAGATGAGGACTTGTTCACCCTAATGTCATAAAACACCAGCCCTGAAACCTGAAGCAGCAGGTCACGGCTCTGAAACCAGCTTTCAATGTTGGTGTACAGTCTCCTCCTATAAATATTATAGCAGCCAGAAAATATATTTTATCTGGATACCACTTAAAAATACACACAGAAAACAACCCAAAATGCTTGAGCAGAGATCTTTCCAAATATCCATTCTTCATGAAGACACGTTAGGTTAAAAGTTCAACAATTTCACCAAGCTGCTGGCTTGGAATACAAACCTACTTGCGTAATGTTGAGGTTTCAGGGCAATGAACCCAGATTATCCCTTGTCAGAATGTTGAACAAAAATAAAAATGCTGGAATAAAATCCTGTATGTGACCTTTTCTTAATTTCATTTTCTAGAGTGAATTTATTGTCGGTGCCAAATTGACAACTATGGAATCTGAGTAGCTTAAAAAACAGGTATATAAAATCAGTGACACTTTGACCCTGTCTGTGCCTTGACCTAGAGAAACCATCTCTAAGATGGAGAGAGCATTAAAATCTCAAGACCCGTTCCCTTTGTGCTGCATCTACCGACTGTCTTTTCCATTTGCTGAATCACTAAAGAAACCTTTTAGCTATCATCGCAATCAGTTGCTTTTCAGTATATGGAACTGAACTGAGGACCACCATCATTAATTACATGTTTGTAGTGACAAATAGAAATGCACTCTACTTTGGCTGGGGCACTAAATAGGAAAGCAGCAGATCTGGAACCTGGCTTTCCCGGGTGGCATTGCCAAACAGCAGTTTTAAAGAGATTCTGCACCACCCAAGAAAAACACGTGGAAGTCCACACATTGTCTGTGTTGGGTTTCTCCCCAGTTATACCCATTTGTTATAAAGACCAAGTTGCTCTTTCCAACGAGAAAACTGGAGGGAAAATTCACCAGTGCAAATAATTGATTTGCCTGTAATACTGATGAATGTGCTTGTACACCTACATCTGTGGCTGGTCGTCAGTGGTTATAATCAAGGCATATTTCCCGTCAAGTCAAGCTTTGATGTCCTGTACTGGCCCTGAACCCAATGTTAGAATGGAAATCAATTTTTGTACTCTGTAATGACATCGGACCAGGGATGAAACATTCTTCTGCTAATTGTCTGAAAAAGAAAACAACATTTTACATGGAAATGACCTGGAGTTTGGGAAGATGTAATTGGACCTTTACCATTTGTTTGTTTTTCTTGGAGCACACTGGCAGCTCTTACAGATTATTTCTCTCTCAGCAGAGGCACTCTAATGCCCTCAGCTGCTTATTTTGTCTGGAAAATTCAGGCACCCAGGATAACGATGACAACAACAGCAACATTTTGACTCCCAAATCCCCTGGCAAAGTAGTTACATCATGTCTGGAAATAGTTGGGCAATGACAGAATGGAAAAATTACAATGACTCAAACAAGACAGGGATGCTCTTAGTAACGGGATTTTGTGCATTCATTCTTCTGAAGGTGGTGGTACATTATGCTCCTGGGAAACTCCGAATTGATAATCCTTGTGTCTAAATCCCATTCTTCCCAATAGAAATACTGCAGAGATTTCAAGTCCCTAGACCAAGCTTTTGTGCTAATCTATCCTACCAGTATTCCCGGTCTTTTAGCATAGAGGGCTGAGTGGGACAGTTTGTTCTCCAGATCACTCTATCCTTGGCTTCTTTCTTCAGGTGACCAAAAACTTGGCTCTGGGGTGTGGATATCTATTCCTCGGGAGCTGGTCTTATGGATAGAACTGACAGCCATTAGTAATTAGGGCCAGTTTCAGACCAATGGCATTAAAGGCATTTGATATTGTAAGACCTGTAAAAGCTACAGCACTTCATCTTACTGTATAGAGTCATAGAATGGCTTGGGTTGGAAGGGACCTTAAAGATCATCTGGTTCCAGCCCCCCTGCCATGGGCAGGGGCACCTCCCACTATGCTGTCTCCATCCACAGCTTGCAGAAGAGGCAGTTCGGACGAGTTCTGTTGGGTAGTATAAACACAACTTGGATCGCAGTCTTGTCCTGAAATTCATGGCCCTAAGATTACAGTACATTCCAAGGAAGTCCTAAACCCAGCATTTTTAGCACCTGATTGTTTTCAAGAGTGAAATCTGGGTATTGTAGAGTGTGTTTGAAAATTCTTCCTGCTGGATGGTCTTCTCCTTGGTTATGATTGCAGCCGGGGGTGGCATCTGTGGGGTTTGGGGAATTCTTTTCCAATGTTTGCTTTTATGTAGTTTATTTCCCACAGGCTCTTACAATCACAGCGATTTGGAGAGGAACAATGACATACAAACCAACCCATCTAGTGAAGTTAATGCTGTGGCAGGGGAAACCATTGCATAAATTCCTTTATTTCATAAAGCATAAATTTATTCACACTGGATTTGTGGACACTGCTAAATGCTGCCCCTACAGCAGTGTCACTACTGATGTGGTGTCCTGGACAGATTCCAGCTGGGTGATTACATTCTGCTGACTGTTTTTATTGTTATTTGTATAGTACCATAAATCTACTTGGCACTGTACAATAACTGATCTAAGTATGTAACTAAGACCCTACCTTGGAGAAGCTACAACCCCAGTGCCACAGCTAGGGCAACAGAATATAATACAACAAAAATAAAACATACACAGAGTGTGGTGCAGTCTTTACAGCATGTGTCAGCTGTCTCTCTTCTTTTTTTCTTTTTCTTTAATACTTGCTTAAAAAAGAGAGGATTTTTGCAGTCAGAGGTGCATGAAGTGGGTACTAGAAGCTGTCTAAGAGTTGTCGCAAAAGAAAGCAAGGGTATTGCAATGGAATGGAAAAAAGTAGAGGTCAAAAACTAAGCTGATAGAAAAGAATGGGAGAACTAAGGCTAGAACTGAAAAGTGTTCTTCCCTGGCTGAAGGAGAAGCTTTTTTTTTTTTTTTTTTCCACCTCATTTTTTTGGACACTTTCATTACTTTGGTCACCTTTTTTGCTTTTCTTTGCCACCTTTATTTATTTATTTATTTATTTATTCCCAAAGAAGGGAATGGGGCAATCTTTAGTGATGTATACAAACGGAACAAATGTGGTTCCTGCTGAGAAAGGAAAATTAGGAAGATTAGTCCAGACTTTCTTAGAAGGAAGCGGAGGGCATCTGCAGATGTTACTGAATCTGTAGTGCTGCACTGCTAAAAGACTTGGAAGCAGTGACAGGGAGGGGGCAAGGAAAGACAGTAGGCTCTGGAATACTGCATTCAGACAGAAAGGTTGCTTATATCTGGGGATATGCAATCCCCTTGGATTCACCACCTGAAAATAGCAGAAAGGTCTGACCTGTTGAGAGTGAGGTGTTGGCAAGCTTGCCTGAGCCTGGAATTGGTGAATTAGGATGGGAACCTCTGGTACAATAAGCACTAAGTTGTTTAGTTGGACATCTCTGCCTCCCCTCTTAGCCAAATATCTTGTACGCTTAGACACTGTGGTGATGAAGGATATATGCATACGGGATAAACACTTAGGTTGTTAATTTTAGTTGTTTTGTCTGCAGTTTAAGCTGCAGAGCTCACATCGCCATTCACAAATGTTACAGATGTGTAGATTTACTTGCATCTAAATTAAATATAGGGCTCTGCTTTTGATATCTAAGAGGACAAGTTAGTTTTGACCCTTCAAATTGTTGTGTGGAGTCAGAGTTATAATAAACTACTAAATTTGTGAAGATAAAGTAACTTCTCAGCAGGTAAAAGAAGGAATGGGTTGTTCAGTCTCCTCGGTCAGGTGTAGAGAATTACTGATCTGTACTTGATTAAAAGGCAGGAAAAAGTGTGTAAAGACATCGCAAATAAGCAGTAGCAGGATTTATGATGTTGACTAACTACTTCATTGCTTTCTTTGCTTTGGGTTTTGAATCTTGATTTGTTTGAAATTGTTTTTCTATGAAGGTAGATCTATGGATTGGGGGGAACATGAGGAACATGCTGGTATTTCCGTGGTATTTTTGTTTGTTTTATTTCGTCTCCCTGCTATTCCCGGATGAACACAGGGAAAGAGGTGCAAATTCATCTTTGAGAAGAGAAAGAGGGTTCTTTGTTGCTTTTTTGTGTTGGTCAGCTGGTTACAGGTGAAAGGTAAAACACTATTGGATTTGTGGGCATTAGCAGACTAACATTAGTGGTCATTAGTCATCCAGCACATGCTGAGCATCCTTAAAGAATTCAAAATAAACAGATTTTTGACAGGCACATTGCACTAAGTAGGTTTATGGATGTAGTTACGCCTGACAGGCTTCAGGCCATATTTCCTTGGCAAAAAAAAAAAAAAATACTGAAAATTAAATTTGTTTAGTATTTATAATATCTAATATTATGTATATATCAGGAGACAAGCTGTAGGTGTGTGGGATATTTTGAAATTCGCAGCTATCTCGGTTTTGATGGGAGGCGGAAAAATGGTGAGAGACAGCCTGGGAGCTTGTGCCACGAAGCAGCCCGGCGGGTGGCCAAAACTGAGCAGAGCAGAGTGCCTCGGCTGGCTCACAAGGTCCTTGCTCCGCCTTGGGTTCTTGGAGAACGGGACTGCTTAGCTTTACCCAGTGTGCATGTTTTGATGATTTTCAGCATGGTGCTTATTTTCTTGGTTTCACAATCCAGTAAGTGAAGATGAAGGTAGCTGTTTTAACACCACGAAGTTCTGATGGTTTATTAAATAGTTGAACGATGTAGAAATTTAACTTGCATTTGGGGTGGTGGTTTCTGTTCCAAGTCCGTCCAGATGCAGGTTTCTTTCTGCTTCTGCAGCCTTGCATCAAATTGATACATTCCATCCTGCTGTAGAGAGATACAGATCTACTATGGAAATGGAAACGTCTCACTTTTTTCCTTACCTGTTAGAATAAACAGGCAGGGATGGTGATTCTGCATCACACATGCTTTCCCATGCTTCCCACCTAGATGAGAGCCTAGGCTGCACCCACTGACATTCTGCATCCATTGATGATCAGTGGAGATTCACTCTGGAAGAGAGTGCCGCAGTGGTTTCCATTAATGCTTCCTTATGTTGCAAACTGGTTTTGCAGAGCTGTGTGTGCTTAGTTAACCCCCCGAGTTCTCTCTCTTTCTTTTCTTTTCCCAAAGATGATGGGTACAAACGTAATTTCCTCAGTTTTGGTTATAGTTGTGCCCTGGCTGTTCACTGTGGTGAAGGACAGGGCAGTGAGGTAAAAGCTGTGATGATCAGCTGTCTTGCACAGGAGAGCTGCTGGCACAGCAGTCATTTCAGGTGTCTTGCTCTTTGTGGAACATCGCCCGTTTAGGATATTTTTGCGTGAAAAATATAATTTCTGAGAGAGAATGAAGAAACGAGTGAGACTGAAGAAACAATTCAGAACCTGCAATTGAAAGAGGATCCTTGTGTGCAGTCAGCAGGGATCCCATCCCACGTGGCTAAACCTTCTGATAAGACCTGAAAAAAAATGCATTAGCTTAATTATGTTTGGTCACTGGGCCAAATGGTTTAGAAATGAACACGTACGCCCTGTCAGGGGAAGAGGACGTTGTTATAATTAGACCATGGGCAAAGTTCCAGACTGTGACTCCTGACCTGAGCCGAACCACGGATGGGGCTGGGAGGCAGGAGGGGGCTCACCACGAGGCGAGGATGTGCGGTTAGCTGTTGAAATGACAGCAAGCTCTTCGGGTTGTGCAACAGGGCAAGGTAGCGCAACCGAGAAGAGCTCTGGGACGGAGTGATGCTGGATGGTGGGATTCCCTCCAGAGAGAGATTTCCCATTGATTCTCACAGGAGGTGTTTAGAAATAGATAATTGCACGTCTGTTTCATTTTTACAATTGCCTCGCTTGTAAGAAGTTGAAAGGTAACAGATCTTTCCTTAGGAAAATAAAATACAACAATTTCTGTTGTTTTTGTGAGTTTTTAAAAGAATTTGTATGGTAGCTTTGTTATCAGTTACCACTCTGAAAAATGAAAGATGTTCCTTTTTCCCCCTTTTTCCCCCTTTTTCCCCCTTTTTCCCCCCTTTCCCCCTTTTTTCTCCACAGTGTTGGGTTACACAGTTCTCAGAGTTCTTGTGTGCTTCTCTCTCTTTACTCAAACTGA
Organism: Anseranas semipalmata; assembly: GCA_013399115.1. Classification (NCBI taxonomy): domain Eukaryota; kingdom Metazoa; phylum Chordata; class Aves; order Anseriformes; family Anseranatidae; genus Anseranas; species Anseranas semipalmata. The sequence continues at coordinate 571,420 of VXAA01001406.1, forward strand.
GTCAAAAACTCAGTGGCACTTGGGAAGAGGGCAAGTTACGGTGAGGTCCTCTCGCTCTGGGTGCCTTGAAAGCTTTCCTTGTCATACAGGAAGGNCTTTCCTTTCCTTTCCTTTCCTTTCCTTTCCCTTCCTTTCCTTTCCTTTCCTTTCCTTTCCTTTTTTCCCCTTTTTTTTTCCCTTTTTTCTTTCCTTTCCTTTTTTCCTTTTTTTTCCCTTTTTCCCTTTTTCATCTGTTGGAAGCATTTTTTACACAGATTTGATTCCTGAAAAAGAAAAGACAAAGAGAAAGAAAAGAAGAAAAAAAAATTAATTTGGAGGGTATTGGAAAATGTTTATTTTATTCAAAACTACCCACAAACAAAAATCAAAGAGATGTAATTGGTTCTTAAATAGCATAAGCAGTACGTAATAAATATAATAAATATTTCTTAATATCAAATATTATAACCAGTTACTTAAGTAGATGCTTCTCTGCATCCTGTGATTGGCAGGCTTAATCTTTAGAAAGACAATGCTCCCATCTACAAATGTATATTAATTAATTCATTCATTCATTCAGTAATTCAATTCTAAAATACCTATGCTGGATTCCTTTCTAGCAGTCTTTATTTATTTATTTTGTATTTTAAATCCATCTAGACACCTCCCCTATCTAGAATTATAGTGTTGTAGCAGTAGAGAAGGGCCGTGTTACCCCTCCGTGTCAGTATGAATTTCCTGCATGCGTCTTAGAGATGGACGTGCAAAATGCCAGAGCACAGGTTGTGCGATGCAATGATGCTCTGTGAAACTGATGCCTTACAAGGCTTCCCTTCCCGTGAGCTCTGCATGCTTTTGCAAAGTAACCAAAGCTGGGTAGCTTTGCTGAGTTACTTAAGTATGGATCCCAAGGAACAGGTGCCAATTTCATAAAAACACCACAGGAACAAGCACAAGCTTGTGTATTTTTCAGCATTATGGATGAAGAAGGCCTAGAGACTTACTGTTCCTCTCTTTGGTGAGCCTGTGTAAGATGAAAGCTGAGAGATGAAATGGCAGTTCGGGGCAACCTGTGGTGCCCTGACCAGGGCAGTGCTTACCCCACAGAAAACGCTGGCCTTCATATCCTTCTATGTAGTACTTGTTTACTGGTAAGGTGCCTCTTTTGGAGGGGTGCTTACCAAAGTCCTTGACCTGAGCTCATACAGGAAGATATTGTGCTCCTATCACTTCAATGTCTAAGCCAATTTTTCCCAGGAGGATTCATTCTGCATGCTCCCAGAGGATTCTGGTCCTTTGGTGGTTGGTGAGGAAGGCTCTTGACAGTAGACCGGAATTTGCTTGCAACTGAATTGATGCAAATGTAGTTATACTGGATGTAAATCAGGTTTGATTAATTGATTTGAGTTCCTGCCAAAATAGTGGTATGTCAAAATAATGGGTTCTGGCCTCATCCATGACCAGGCTACCATAAAGGACATTGCTCTCAGAGTAGTCCCTGAGAAGATGGTCTGCAGTGAACAAGATCAACTTCTGCTGAGGTTCTCTTGTGAAATCTTTTAAGAACGCAGTCATTTAAATCTGCTGCACTGAGAGGAAATGGAAGTTGTGTACATCATTATGCTAGAACTAAAGGCATTTTGCTTTTTCTGAGACGATCATTGTCAGAGACCAGGTTCCGGGGTTAAGCTGGCCTTTGGCCTCTCTTAGTGAGAATCCAACAATTTTATGAATGTGCTTTTGAAGCTGGCATCACACTGTCCTGTTGAGTCCCGCTGAGACCCTACCCATTGTAAAACTGGCATGGAGAGCAAAGGGAGGCGGGCACGCCAGAGAGCAGCGCCTGATACCAGCTCAGGCAGATTGCAGCTGCATGAGAGTTGCCACTGGTGCCCCCGGTGCATAAAAGGAGGCTGGCAGTAAGTTAGCTCCAGCACAAAGAAGGGCTTCTCGTTCCCGCCAAGCGCGTAGTGCCACAAGGCTCGGGGTTTGGAGTTGGTTTTTTGTTTGCTTGTTTGTGTCTTTTTTTTCTTAAGCAAGTGCGCTCAGATTTCTACACAAATTTTCCCTGGAGAGCTTCTGGCTGAATGCAGTGTGTTAAATCCCACTGTGCAACTGCTGACCTGAAGGTGGTTTTCCTAGCACAGCCACTTAGTCTCTGTGAGAGCTCAAAGCAGCCTTGTTCTGGCAAGCAAACAGGCCAGAGCATTGTGGGGCAGGTTAGGGCAGCAGCTGCTCCGATGACAAAGCTCAGCTGTGTTGCTGCCGTTCCAGCATCCAGCATCCCGCCGTTCGGTTCACCTGCCACCTCCCTCGCTGCTCCTCCGCCTCGTGCCCAGGGAGCCGGGCTTCGCAGCAGGCTTTAATTATTTACTCTCTAAGGATATGGCTTATTCTGCAGATTAAGTGAAAAAGTGAAGTCCTTAAAAAATATAACACAAATAAGCCCCTGAGCTGTCAAACAACAAGTCCCTTAAAAGGGCAAAATATGCAGCTCTCTGTGGACTGCACAGATCCCTCCTTTCAAACTGCTGGCAGGAGGCTTCCTGTTTGGATGGGCTGTTCACAAACGGTGTTGTGTGGTGAAATCAGTCACTTTCCAACTCCAACTTCAGGCCTCCTTTTGCCTCCCTTTACGCTCCTGATACCAAAGCCCCTCAAGCCTGGGTCCTGTCAAGATTGGATCTGGCAGCTCAAATGTAAATCTGAAAGCATGCATTAGCACTGTGCAATTTCTCCCCTGGATACATAAAGCAGCCCAAACTAGTTACGTGTGTTTGAAAACGTGATAGACGAAATGGTCCTACTGCAATAGTCCTGGCCATAAAGGGATAAGTGAATGTTTGGCAGACTGCCTCCAGAGTGGTGAAAAAAATGACTTCTGTTTCATTGTTTTTTTTGTTGTTGGTTTTTTTTTTTTT
>VXAA01001406.1:574327-597507 GCA_013399115.1 Anseranas semipalmata
TTTTTTTTTTTTTTTTTTTTTATTGATCAAATGGCATGTCTTTGGAGGATTCTTCCATTTCTTCTGGGTACATACTCCAGTATATACTTTGGTTCCTCTACTGTGGTAGTGAGCAAAAGGCCAAAACTGGCATTCAGTGGTAGCATTCAACCTTGGCTGGTGAGCATTACTGATAAATGTCTGCTGGAAAATCACACACTGAGTTAGTAAAACCTTTTGAGAAGCTTTGGGAGAAGTGATTCTACATTGCCATTCCACAACATGTTAATACTATATTAAAGCTTGGTTACCTTGTCTAGCTTGTATGTTTATTTTGCTCTTTTGTATCTCAAATCCTTCTGTCCTCTTCCAGCTATTACACCAGTGATGACCATTGTAACTGCAGGGAGCTGTGCACATCCAGTGGAGTCTTGCTCATATTTTTTCCCCCTCTTTTTTTCTTCCTGCAGAACATGATCAGAAGATAGCATCATACACGATGATCATGGCCCCCCGGAAGAGGAATCGTCATGCGTTGGGGTTTCTTTGTTGTTTTGGAGGTAGTGACCTCCCTGAAATCAATCTCAAGGACAACAACCCCCTCCAGTTCCTCGAGTTTTCTGTCCCAATACCACCAGCAGATGAGCTCAATGCCAGGTTCTCTGAACTTGTGGTAAGTTTCTGCTGGCAGATTGTTATACTTTAGAGGGTGGATGAACTCCTTTTTTTTTCTTTTGCCCATTCATTTATGACTGACTCCTTAGTAGGAGAAAGATGGCAAATGACAGGATGGATAGTAGTGCTACTAGATATAAATATTACAAAATGCTTAAATATGGTGATTTATTCTTACAGGGCTAGTCATTCTTCCAGGTGTAGGATTGAGCATATTAGAAGGAACCTCATAAGTTCTCTAGAGAATGGATCCCTGACAGTCTATAAGGACCACACTGTTTTGTAGATCAGCAACATACTGCTGGTGAGGTATCAGAATCAGGCTAATTATGTTTCATCTGCCAGTTGCCTTTGATCCATGAAATTGTGCTGTTGCAGCAGCAGATGTAAACAAGAAGAGAAGCAGTTATTTCAGATGAACTTTCTTGTTTGCTTCTGTGGTAAATGTTGCGGATTGCCAGTAGCAGGCAGTTGCTATTCATGCCTGGCATCAGACAGCTTTGCTGTCCTTGTCCTCTTGTTCAGCATGTGTGCAAACCACTGCAGAGGTCATAGGACTGTGCTGTTTTGGAATCTCCATCGGAAAGGTGATGACCATTTGATGCAGTTGATTAGCTGTCTCGTTATCACTCTGAGCTTGGGGGTTATGTAAAGTGAGGTGCCTATAATCTGATAATCTGTGCCTGAGTCGTGCTACTGAGATGAGAACTAGCACAGAGAATATTGGATCTCGGGATGGAGGAGTTTGCCAACAATCTTTTTATATTACGCTTACGTAACATCAGCCCAGTTAATTTTTGTCTGTTAGCATGGCTTCAAAGTGCTGTAACAATGAAAATGGCTGTATAATTTGAGTATGCAGGTGGAGGTGAACGTATAGACAACTATAGTATGTCAGATCAAAGATATGGAGAGCTATAGTTTGTCAGATGAATGGTCTGACCAGGTAGCCTAGGCTCCTATTTCAAACACTGGTCAAAAACAGATGCCTAGGGAAGAATATAAGGTGCAGCCGTAGAAAGGCCCGTGCCAGAATACTCTCCCACCCTCTAGTAATTTGAGCTCAAAGGACTTCCTCGGTCAAAGTTTCTTTCTGTGTACATAGTAAATTGGTATGAATTTCTTTTCTGTTAACTGTTTCTATCATCCCTAGAACCTATGAAAATGTTTAGCATTTGCAATGCTCTGTGGCAGGGATGTGGGGAGGAGGCAGGAGGACTTGCAGTTGTTTCAAGAGGAATAGGGCATGCAGCAGAAGGAAGTGTCTCCTTGCTTCTGAGTAACCAGCAGATGGGGAATCTGTTCTTACAAAGGTGGTTCACAAAATGTTGGTCTGTATTTAAGTCAGTTTGCCTTCTATGTGAGACCACTTGAATTCCTCTTGGAAAGCACAGCTGACTGTGGAGAATTCTGCCTGGTGACAGGTATCTGTCCTGACTAAGAGTGTAATCTGTAATCTGCTCTGCTGTCTATTTATTTCTGATGCTGCTTAAGAATTGGTTTTCACATGCAAAGCTTTAATTGCTGTATGAAAGTTCACCCCTATCCAATACCAAGATCCATTGAAGCATTCAGTCCAGCTTTCCTGAAGATGTCACCAACAGAGGTGCTTTGCTCCTGAACTTGGCTTGCCCTGACTTGAACTTGTCACCTTCAGGTCCGAGTGAAAGACCTGTTTATATTTGCTGATGGGCTTTTGCTTACTGAGAAGGGTATCGGGTTCTATGAGGAGTTTGAGAGTTTGTGGTGGTATTTAGGGTGCTTTTAGCTTTTTGCTTTGTGGCAAATGTCTCTGTTCTATGTGCTTGCAGCAAAATAGCTTGCAGCTGTCCTGTGGAAGTCTATTAGACAGTAAGATTTATAATGGTTTCGGTGCAAAACTTAACGACAAGTATACATGATGATCTGCAAAAAATTTTGGCCCCAGAAGTTTGTGAGTTGTTAGTCTATGCTATAACTTCAAATGTGCTGACAGCCTGTAACTGGCATCTATATTTCAAACAAATGAAGCCATTGAAATAAAAATGGATCAAATTCATGTTCTTATATTGAATGATAGTACCCTACTCATCATTGCATGAGAAGTGAGCTGGGAGAGAAAAGTGCTACTTTTCAGAAGGTTAATGAAGTGTATCACATCTTTATAAAGCATTCCGATAGGATGGCTATGCATGTCCACAGGAGTTCCTGTGCAGGCAGGTAATGGTAGATCAGCAAGAGCTTTATGAGTGGGAGAACGTAGGAGAGAAACTGGGTTGGCGGAATGCAGAATTTGCCCAGAAGGGCTGATTTGTCCACAGGTCCAGATTAATGCATGTTCCACGAGACAGTAAAATAAAACGGGCTGCATTTGTATTGACAGCTCGGATGAGATTTTAATTGGATTAGAAAGATTCAGTCTGTAAATGCGCCAGTGTAAGTCAGCGACCTGGAAGTGCCTGAGAGGGCTCTGTGCTGCGTACCAGCCTCCCACTGCTTATCTGTTAGGGTCTAGCCTGGGTGCACTTGTACTATATAAAAAACAGATTTGAGTCTAAAGCCTTTTGACCCAAATCCCCAAGTGAAATGATGACACCAACATCATCGGAGATCTGTATTGAGGAAAGCATTTGCGTTCGCTCCCTGAAGCAGGCCCAGAGGGTAAATCCTCATCTTGCCATCTGCTCTAGAAAGGGTATAATGAAACATATTGGTGTGCTTGAATGAATTTTTAAAAGCCCTATTTTCCCCTTGTTGCAGTTAAAATCTGGGGCATTGTCCTATATGAGAGTTAATGACAAGAAGAGCTAAGCCTAGCTGTGCTGGAAAAGCCTCCCTCGTGATGGGTTTTCCAGTCCAGTAAATATTGAGCACATTTCCATCTGCCTTTCTGAGGAAAATGGACAGTTTGAGGGTCTTCTCTTGTTCTTGGTGTCTTTAAATTGATATCGTAAAAATGAAGTTGGAGATGTCCATTTTGCAAGAGGAGGAGAATGAGGAATTAGGAACATGCTGGGGTGATGAACACCTCCAGAGCTTCTAAACCTGCTGGTGTAGACTCCGTGCTGACGCAGGTATACATGTATGGACTGCTCTCTTTGGGGGGTGCACCCAGACCAACCAACTGAGGAATGACAGCTACCTAACTGGACTCTTACCATGGCAGTGGTTGTCAAATGGCATGCTTGTTATCCGTAATTTTCTTCAAGGTTTCATTGTTTTCCTCAGCTGCAGACTACAAGCTGATGCTGATCTCAGCTGAAATATCTGCTCTCAATGCTGCTCATCCAGAAGAACAGTTCTAGGATGGATCTCAGGCATTTGTGTTGCTGTACATGTCTAGATGCACAAGAAACAAAGCAAACAATTGCTTGTAGCCACAAGCTTTGCCCCTCAAAGGGCCACTTCCATGCTTCCAACTGAAAGAGGGAAAAGCAGCTGGCTTTAGCATCTCTTCTTCAATGAACAGGCAAGGAAGAGAAGCTCTACACAGTAGGAAGGGTGTGTAGAGTGGCCCCGTACCTCATAAATTGTGAAAATGGCCCTACCTGGCTGTCAAGGTTGTTCTAGCCAGCATCACTTCTCCTTTTTCCTTCAGTCTCTCTTCTCAGCTGGCACTGTGTATACTACTATGTAGTAAAGTGCTGCTGCAGTTGGTGGTCTATTCAGCAAGTGCCAAGCTGGTTTTGTGCCTGCTGGCAAAAATGGCTGTGCTAAGCACATGTGTTTTTCCTTGCACAGATTTATTGACTGAACAGGAACTGCGGAATAATCTGGAAGAAGTATTGCAAGGCAAGGGGAAATCATTTTTTTCATGAAACAGCTTCTCCAAGTCCTTGTTCAAATTTGTTAGCGGTAGTGTGTTCTTGCCTCAGTGGATTCTGATTCCTTTTGTTCAATTTCACAAGTCCTGGACTCTTCTTGTTGGTTAAGGTGATGGCTGCTTGACAGTAAAGATTTTGTCATCTATATCTCTCTTTCACCAGCAACCAGATCCCAAATGTGAACTCAGACCATACCAAGAAGGGTAACATAAATGCTGGACATTCAGGGAAAGCAGGAAAATGTAAAGAAAGCTAACACAGAGGAAAGAACAGTGTAAAGTGCTCGTGCTTTTGATGTTTTTCTCTCTTTGTTTTGTTAGTGGCTCTGTTGAGATGGTCATGGTGCTTGAGAAGGTGCAGCTCAACATTGTCTGTTTCAGGACAGAAGGTCTGTGAGGAAGAAGTGGAGTTGTCATTTTAAGCTGCCCTTTTCAAACTTGATCACATTACTACAGTCTGCAAACTTGAATGATAGTATCCTCATCTGAGTTACCTGTACCACATTAGATTCTTACACTGGGAAAGATTTGAGAAATATTTGCCTTTATCCCCTCAGTAATTGGAGCATTCTGGTATTTAGCTGAGTTAGGATATTGACTGGGTTCTCCCATTGTGGTTTGTTTTTCTTACACAGCATTTAAACCTGGGCTGTTGTTGTTTTTTTTTTTTATTCTTTTTGTTTTATTTTCTTCTCTCAGAGACCCTAAATAAGCGGTTTTGTTGACTTTATAGATTCACAAACATTCACCCACATTACTATTTACAAACCTCTCCAGCTTTGCCAGAACTAAACTTTAGACCTTATGCAGCAAACCGTACCTACTAAGTTACATTAGTTACAGTTACGTCCTGTCATAATCCTAAATTCAGCTCTTAGTGTCTCATCTTGTTACCTCTGATCCCATAACATTTATTAATGGCTTCTATGGCATCGCAGCTGGCTTAATTTTTGAATTAAAGTTGAGCTAGCCCAGAGATATAGCTGGAAGGACTGGCAGCGAGTATGAAAGGGAAGACAAGAGGGAAAATGAGGACCACGTTGAATCAACCGACGTTGATTCCAGTCTCCTTGGAATGAGAGCTGTATGGAGGCACTCCCATGAAGAGGCCAACTGTGAGGAGATGTGGCAGGAGAGTCCAAGCAGCAGTGGCAGCAAAGTGGTGACCTCTCAATATTCAGAAAATTTCTGTATTTCTGACTAGAACATGTGATTTTTTTTTTCCTGTTCGTTTAGCTAATCCCTTCCTAACTAAAGCAGTGTTTTCAGCTTGTTCTGAGACAGAACTGTGGAATTATTTTGATATTTGCTGGCGCCACATGTTTTGCTGTGTACTCTTGATTTCTTAACCCTCTAGACTAGTAGTTGCCAGCACTTCAGAGGCAGAATGCCGAAGAGTGTGACAGGAGTTGGTTGCTCTCCTCTGAGCACGAGAAGGCATCCGCACACCTGATATCTTTATTGCTCATCTCAGGACAGAGACAAAGGAGCGGTGGGGCTGCAGGGGACAAATTTCCAGTACCATTGATGAAGTAATTGGTAACAGAAGTTTGGGGAAAACTCTGCTGTCTGCTTACTCTGGTGCCATCTGTCCACATCTGTTCCTTCTCTGCCTTCACAGAGAGTAAAATTCAGTGATTATAGTCTCTCTGCCCAGAGGAGAGAAAGTTGAGGGAAAAAGAAAGAAAGAAAAAGGCGATCCATTATGAAAGAGATTAAGGTACAGCGTGGAAGCGTCTGAGAATTCATTACCTTACTTTGTCAGAGAAAGCAGAACAATTTCTGAGCAAGGCATCAGTGTGGCACACGCTGGATAATGCACCTTCATCAGGAGCCATGGGGAGATGAGATCCAAGTCTAAATAACTGTAGTAGCAGTTCCCACTGCAAACAGCTGACTTGGAAGTAGCGACTTTCCTTCTTGCTTAGCTCTCCCTTGCAGGCCATTTAATATAATGGATACAACATAAACCTCAGATGAAAACTAGGCTTCACCACATTGAATAAGTACTCCCATATATCACCAGTCCCGCTCAAGCTTGCCAAGTCCTAGCTGTGGCAGTGTTCGTGAGGCCCCTCTTTGGCTCTGCAACCTGCAAGAGTATTTATTGGGTAAAAAGTGAAAGAATTGCCTCTACTGTGAATATGGACTGCCTTAGACATTAGTCCATGTATGTAGGCATAGGAGGACGTCAGCTGCATTTCTCTGTGTTTGTTGACGGGCCTGGAGAACAAAGTTCTGTGTTGTTCCCCAGAAGTATTCCAGGGGAGCTGGGGGAAGGATGTGCGGAGTTGCCAGTTCTGTCTCTCGGTGCCCAGCGTGGAGCACCACCCTTCCAGGAAAGTATCCTTCGTGTCTGAAGCTTATTTAGTCCCTAGTTTCTCACTGAAAGTTTGTGGCTTAGAAATACATACGTAGGCCCTCACTTCAAACCCCAAACACGTGTTGTATATTGATCACAGTATTTAATCACATTTAAATTCAGGCATGTTGCCAAGGTTTGAGTTATTTCAGTTTCACATTATCAGTCTTCTGAGTCATTCTATCCTCTTCCTGGATTCTTTTTGATACAGGGATTTAATTTGTGTCACTTGTGTTGCATGTAAATCCTAGTTTCAGACTGTACCTCTGACAGGCCTGTGGCTTTGAGTTGTCAATCAATGCAAATTTCTCTGCAACCATATTTTAAAAGTGCCTCTGTGACATTTTTACTGTAAGATGAGGTTCTCTTATTCCTTGTGCCCATCCTTTCTGTGCTTTTCTGTAATGAATGGCTGTACCTAATCAGTCGGGAAGGTTGTGTAGTGCCAAATGCAATCAAGATCTGCAGAGGTCCCTCATTTTATTTGCATGTGATGAGCTCTGACTTCAGCAAACTAGGAGGCTTTGCTGGCCTTGGACCAATGGAGACTCCCCACCCCAATTAATGCTTTTCCTTTCTTGCACTTAATGAGAATGTGCCAGTGGTGGAGGCTAGAAGAAAATACTAATTATGAGGCTAAGCTGGATTTTTCGTGACTGGAGGCTCATATCCCTGAAGAAGGCTTAGCATCACCCTCTGAATCTGAGGCGCTGTCTCCAAAGGCAGAAATGAGCAAAGCTTTGAGGCAGCAGATTGCTTTCCTAGCTGATGGGGGCCAGGCCACAGAAACTTTCCTTTCTCTTGGGTTAGTTCCTAGTTGTCAGATTAACATTTTTTCATGCATTCAGATGCACTTGTCTTCTATTATAATCATGGCAAAAGTACTGGGTGGTTTAAGGTTTCTGAAGCTATTAGGAGACTGAGGCTTGGGAGGCAAAAGCTCTCCCTAGTATCACAGTTTGTCTGGTTATACACAGATGTTCCTTCATGGCCAGCACAGTTCTTCAGTCCAAGTTTGATAATTTTTTTTTTTTTAATCTTTTCAATTGCACATATCCAGGATTCCTCTCTCTTTTCCCTTCTCTTTTTCCCCCTCTCTTTTTTCCTCTTTCCTTCCTACTCTTCAAAGAAAACTTTTCATAATGAAATGCCAGGTCTGCTTTACACATGTCCCATGTGCAATACATGTGTACAAGTCCTGATTCTAACACTCGTACCGCTACAGGCAGCTTTCTGGAGTTACTCAGGTCCCGATACATGAGGTATATTACGTTCTAGGTTTTGTGGCAGAGATGACTCTCCCCTACACTCACTCCTACGCGTGGAGTCGCGTGACAGGGGCAGGCTTGTGGCACTGAGCGCAGCACCCGCGCTCTCCCTGTCTCCAGGCTCCCTTCCAGTCGGCGCAGGCGGCTGGCAGCTCGCAGCTCCCTGGCCAGCTGGGTGGGAAGCAGCGGTCGCTGCGCTGCAAGCGTGTGAGACCCAGATGCGGTGAGAGGAGCGTGAGATGGGAGCCGGCAAACCACGTCTCGCGCTCCGTGCATGAGAATCAGTAGGGTTGTGTCAACAAATACAAAACCAGACCTGGGCTTACGTGCTGGATTTTGGGTGTGAAGGAGCTGGGGGTATTACCAAAATGTTCAGACATTCCCTTTGTGTATGTTCTGGGTATGATTTGCTTACTGTAGACAGGAAACACCTGAGAAAGACCTACTTACTGGACTACATGTTTGTAATGGGATAACCATGATGTTCCCTGATTGAGGAAATGCGTGTAGTCCATCTAGGGCATGAGAGGAGCAGTACTGGATTTTGAAAGCACAGCGGAGACATAGCTTGGGATGCAAAAAGAGGGGAAAGAACAGATCCTGGCACTAGAGAATCAATGTGCTAAGAAGTCTATCTTGTGTCTTCCCTCTACTGAATGTTTGGAAACTGTCATGATATCCTATCCCCTTAAGCCATTGGTAGGGTGGATGTGTTTACTGTTCAGACATCTTATGCCCAAGTGTTTCTAATGCCTTATCAACTGATTTGATAACACTATCATGTTTCATCACAGCTGTAAGTGTATTTAGTGTTAGGCAGCATTACATAAAAAGAAAAAAATAATGTAAAGCTCTACTGTGGCCTTTTTCTTGTTAAGGCATCATTAGTATATTAAAGGTTTTGTGTCCCATTATGTCTGTAATGAAGAGCCAGGAACGTTCTGGATTGAGTCTGAAGGTTGCTGAATGATAAAACATTGAGATGATATTAATAGTAGGAGTCATACTTGCTAGCTGGAAGGATCAAATTAATTTATCCTTATTTCAACTTTCCTGGGCTTTCAGCTCCACTTGGATTGGTACAAAATAGACAATTTCCTACCTTCCTCCTAGAATTGAAACAGCATTCTTATAAGATTCCTGCCACTTCAATGTCTGCTGACTTAAAGTGACAGCTTCTGCCGTCTCCAGTGGAAATACAGCCAGCAGCAGGACAGAGATGTCCTTCTGGTCTGTGCATTTGACGTGGCTTCTCTGAGCATGATTCCTGCCCTTCTGCAGTTTATATCCTTTCTTTACTTCTGTTTATTAGTGTCTTTCATTGTTCAAAGCTGTATTAGATGTCCTACAAACCCACTAAGACCTTATTCCGCACCCTCTAGAGAAGACATTTGAATTCTAGATTTGGTCTGCTGAGGGTAGGTGGGAGAACTTTCATGGATCAGGTCAGAGAGATCAATAAAGATGAGAAGGGGCCACCTGGAGATGAATCTGGGAGAAATGGCAGAGGAAAATATTGAATCATGAAAAGAGCATGACGGCTGGGTTGTAACTGGACAGGAGATTGTGATAAGGAGGGACAAAGTTTTCCAAAACGTTGAAGGAAGAGAGAAAGAAAATGAAGTAGCTGTGGTGTCAAAGAGAGAGGAAAGAGAAGGTGCAAAGATGGAGGTGGCATGGGACAAATGCCAGGCCAAGATGATCTTCTGGCTGTGCTTTTGGAGAGAGAACTTGCATATTGATGAAGGGAAGTTGAATGACAGATGTCTGTTTCTTCTGCAGCTCAGAGAAGGGTCAGCTCTGAGATGTCGTAGGAGGAATGATTTGTCATTTAGTCTGATTTGAGCAAGAGAGGGGGAGTCAGATCTCTGTGATGATGAAGACCTTATAAAACTTATAACAAAATTACAATGTAAAAGTAACCACCTGAAGCCGGGGAAGCAATGAAGTTTTCCAGTGAGGAGGAAAGGCTGTGAAAGAGGCCTGGGTGCAAGCGCTTTGCAGGACAAGCAGTTACACCTCTTGAGGTAAAGTGTACCTGGGGTACGGGAGAAGCTGTTAGCGAAACAACGTAATTGAATGAAGAAGTAGATAACAGTCAGTAAGGATTATCTATTTAATGTGTTGATTCAAATTACTTTCTGTATTTGCTCATCTAGTAGCAATTTATATCAGATATAATAATTGCTGAAATAGCATGTAGTGTAGCCTGAAGGAGAGCGGGGGGGAGTTTACAATTATGTCGTGCCTCTCTGTCCTTCTGTAGGTGGATTTTGTCTTCAAACAGTGCTCAGTGCTGCTTATCGTTCAGGTAGTTATCGTTACCCGTTAGGGTAAGCTGGGGTGGCTCTTTCAGCGTTGGAGGGAAATGGCCGCCTTTTCCTGTCACGTGCCCGGCCTGCAAGGCCGCAGAGCGGGGGAGAGCAAGGTGCCGCAGGTGAGGCTGAGTGGATGGAGTAGCACCTTCTCAGGGTACGAGGCGTTCAGCTCAGCAGTTTCCAGGCATCTTCTGCTGCACTTGGTGAGGGGGAGCTGTTGGTGTCACTAAATACAGGCAACGAGCGGCCCTTCTGCTCGTTGCTTCAGCGCCGGATGGGAGCAGCGTGTGGAGGGCAGGCATCAGAAGGCACTTTTGCTGTCACTCATCGCACCGGGCTGCACCCACAGCTGCTGTCTTTGACATGTTTAGTCCAGAGGAAGCACAGACAGATGCCTTCCACCTGGCACTGGAACACCACTTATCCACGGCTTTGAATGCTAGGTACTACTTTAGCTGTAAATGGAAAAGTCTGTAAGCTTGCTGGGAGGAAAACTTATTTTTTTATCTGGAAAAAAAAAGTAGCGCTTTTTCCTTTTCCTAGGTCCCTCTACAAACTTACACAGCTCATTTCATGCATTCGTGAGTTTGCTTCCCCAGCGTGAAACAGCAAATAGCAATGCTTCTTAAGCCAGTTTTAGTACAGAATTGTAGCCAGACTGAAAAGGTGCTGGAAAGATGCAGCACATGGGTCACAGGAAGTACAGGAGCCTTCCAGTGGCAAAATGTATTGTATTTGAAGATCTTGGGAGCCAATCTCTGCTACTGCTTGCTGTCATACACATTGCCCTGCTCTTACCTGCTTTTTCATTTTTTCAGGTAGAATCTGATATGAGATTCTGTAGCCTTCCTGGGCAATCTCTCCTTTCTTTCACATGTGGACCCACTGCCATGTGCCAAAGGGTCCTAGCCAGCATCTGTATATTCTAGGCACTTCTATATTAAAAACACTTAACCTTTTATTTTGCACTTAACCCTTTTATTTTGAAGTTTCCCGTCATTTGTTGACCACATAAAGGGAGAGGCTCCCCAGGCTAATAACACAAACATCTTTTAAAAAGAATTTAGCAGTGTGCACAACAATGTTATGCAATGGTTTAGTAGGTGGAGGTTTGCAGAATAACTTCTCCAAAGGAAATTACAAGGGGAAAGCAGATTGCAGTTTCCCAGTTTGGAAGTTGTCCAGGGAGATCCCTGAGTCATGGAAAACCATTGGGATTGCTTTAGTGGCTGTGCTTCAGCATTACATCTTGTACAGAGAGCAACAGCTGGATGAGTTTGTCGGTCGGTGTAAAGTTGTTGGCTTCTACATCAACGATGAGAGAGAACTTTCGGATTACAAATGCTTAACCAAATAACAACAAATCTTGGGGGGACAGATTTGGTCTGCAAGGCAAATGCTCAGACTTCTCTTATTGCTTTTGCTGTATTTTGTGAATGTTTCTGATAACTTCATTCTTATAAATATTTAAAGAAAAAAAAAATTTGGCTGGTGTTTTCTTAATTCCAGTGATGTCAGTGCAGTAGTTGCTGTTCTGATTATCAGAGTGCTTGAGCAATGAGACAGGACAGGGTGTGAGTGAGTAACCAAATATCCTGTCAAGCCTTCAGTTCAGTGCTTGACTGTGGAAATATTCAGTTTGCGAGTGAAGGGTATTGTGGAATTGTCCTCCACCTCAACCCAGAGGAGATGAGAGAAGCCTCATATGTGGGTGTTCTTAGAGCTGATCTGGATAGATTAGTAGAAAATACAGCTCATCTCCATTTATTGAAGTAGAAGTTAACAATTAGCAAAAAGGGGACTGATAGAGTGCTAAGTCTATTCTATTTCTGAAGCCTGGGCTGTAGGCGGTTGAATGAGCCTGTATTAAAGGTTGTCTAGCCAAGAGATTTAGTCTCTGTTACAATTTAGAGCAGGTAAATTGGGATAGAGATTGATATTTTGCACTGGTGTAAATCCAGGGTAACTTCGCTCACTTTAATGGAGTTAGAGACACATTCTGATCTCTGGTCTGCACTACTAAATCTGGGGTAGTTACTCTGAGAACAAGGGAAGGACTAAAGCCAGCTTCTGGTTTCATTTCTGTCTGTGTAAACCTGAACTAATGCCACAATGATGTTGATTTTTGGAGTTCCTTTGGGTTTACCCCTGTATATAAGAGCTGATTTTGAGCATGTGTGTTTGAGCACCACAAACAAAGCTTGATAAGATGTTAATTTTGCTCATGAATTTCTTAACCAACCTCTCAGTTCCTCCTGCCCTTTTACGTAATATTTTACTGGAGATTTAAAGGTCAGCCAAGCTCTGACTTACCCATGTTTTCCTCCATAGGGGCATACGGCAAATAGGATGCACACAAGAGGATAAACCTGGGAGGAGAGGAGTAGGTGGCACCGCCGCCCCTGGAAATTCAGCCTGCCTTTGGCACAGGGCTGCAGCAGCAACTCCCAGCCCACACTTTGTGGGTTGAGCCAGCAGGACTGTGTTTGGGCAGGAAGCGATCAGAGAGGTGTGTGCCTGTGTGCTTTGGCACGGTCCAGGCTGTGAATTGCTCCAGCATAGGAACCTCCTCTGAACTCATTAGTATTAAAACAGAACAGAAGAGACTTTGTAGGGAGGGAGAGGGTGGGGAAGCCGGAAAGGTAGCAGTTTAGACGGCCATTTCCTAATAACCTTTCCCACACCTACCTTCCATATGGGGTCTCATCTAAGGGACCTTGGCATGAAAAACAAACCCTGGCCCAGGGAAGGGAGAGGGAGGGGGAAATAAGGGGAGGAGAAGGAAGGGAAACAAGTGGTGGGGAAAGGGCACCGTGCTGAAACAGCAGATACAGTGTTATTTAGTGTTATATACAGTGATACTGGGAGCTCTGTTTGAGAGAGGTGTCTGATACACTGTGCATAACCAGAATGTGGGGGTAAATGTGGTACCTGCCTCTGAGGACTTGCAACTTGTCACAGGGAAAAGATGTGCCAAGCAGAGTGAATGGCTTCAGCTCTGTTCAGTGTGTTCATTTAATTGACTGGATAGTGGAACCCAGGGTATACCTAGCAACTTTGCAGGTGGCACTAAGCCTGAACACTGTGGGTGTTAAAAGACAAGCTTAAAACAAGGAGCGTTTCACACAACAAATTGTGTGAGAAAGGGTGGACAGATAAAATGGGCTGCTTTTAGGAGCAAGTCTGATAAGGCAGAATGGGAAGCAGCCAGGAGGGTACACTTCCTCAAAAAAGAAAGTAGGGATTATAGTGGATCACAAGTGAACATGAGTCATGCTGTTTCTTTGTTTATTAAAACAAAACAAAAAGTCCTCATCTTCATGGAATATATAACCAGGAATGTGGCATGGAAGATGCATGAAGTAATCTTTGCACTCAGTATTGGTAAGGTCTCAGCTTGAACACTATCCCTGCTTTTGAACAGTGCACTTCAAAAAAGATGTACTTTGACCGGGGATAGCCCAGAAGTCAATTAGAAGAGGAATAAGAGGTCCAGAGGATGTGACCTCTAAGACGGACTGAAAGAGCTGGCCTTGTTTAGCCTCAAGAAAGAAGACTGAGGAGGGACATTACAACAGCCTTTAATAGGCTTGAAAACTGTTATCAAGAGGAAGGAAAAAATCTGCTCACCATGTCTGTGGTTGATAGGGCCGGAAGTAATAGGCTTAAATTGCAGCAGCAGGGATTTAGATTAGACATGAGCCTGACTATTCGGTTTTCATCCCCATCCCTGTCATTGGGCTCATTCCAATTCACTGACATGGACACACAGCCCATCTTAACAGAAATAGCAGTGATGACAGTCAACTTTTTGCATTATTGTCCTCGTATGCCCACCCAAGAGGAGTATCCATGGAGCCTCCCTTTGGCTCTACCAATATTGTAGCCCTGCATATCTGAGAATGCGTATCTAAATCATGATCTCTCTGCAAACATCTGTGTGTATTGTTGCGTAAGTAGGTACTGGTTTTCCTCATTCTTTCTCTTTCTATTTGCCCCAGCAGATTGTTGGCTTAATGCACGTGGTCTGCCTGTGAAGGGCAGAAAAATGAACAGCAGACAGCTGTTTCTAGTGGCCTGTGAAAGGGGACTGCCGCAATCGGCCTTGCTGGTTGTATATCCTGGTGTGCTGTCAAGCCACAGAGAGGGGTAGAAGGGAGATGGGATTTAGCTCTTCTCGGGGAAGCAAACAAGCAATTAACCAATGATTAAGGAGGAAAAATGGAAGCAGTACAGTAGAGGGTGGTGGTGGTGGTGTTTGCAGGGTGGGGTCATGGGAAATTAATTGGCTTTTTGTTAGATAAGTTTCTCTGCCAAAAAGCAGTGCCCTTGATAGATGAAATTCTTATTCTGAAGCTGAGTCATAAGAATGAATAACTTCTGTGTTGGCAACTTAGAGGAGAAACATATCTTCCAGTACACTAACATCAGGTGCTTTCTGCTTTGTAATGTTACGAGTGAGAAACAAGAGATTCGGGCCCCTAATGCTGCAGGTATTTTAAAGCTGCATCTTTTTGAAAAAGCAAGAAGGAAAAAGAATATAATGGCAATCAAAGCCTTTTGTTCATCTGCTTTTCTGCTTTACAGTCAGATCTGTGGCAGTAGCTGAAACGTAAACATCTCTTCTCATGGCAGCAGGCTGCGTGAGAAACTCCTGTGAGCAGTGTTTTTATCGTGCACAAATGTAATGATAAAGCATTGCAGGTATGGGCAGATGTTATATGTGTTATTTATATAGTGCTTGTGTGCATAAGGTGCAAGTGGCGTATACATCTGCACATACACGTAGTAGGTGAATGCAAAGACATAGAAACCCAATGATGTTTACCAGTGATCCACCTATTTCTTATTAATTGGGAAACTGATCAAAATGTTGCTCTGTAGCCTCATGTGGCGTGTTATTTCCTTGTACTTCACAGAGACTGCTTTTAACTGCAGAGGTTAAGATGAGGTGCAAGAGCTTGGTGGGGAGAAGGGCTTGTTCTGGGGGGTTCTCTTGCTTTTTTTCTTCATGGATTATCAGAGGACTTGGGAGACACAGCAGGTGCCCAAGTGGGAACTTTGAACCGATCGGCTGCATTGCGATGGGCTGGCTGTGTGGGTGGCAGTGCTGCTGCCTGGTGGAAGAGCACCTCCTGCCAGTGACTGCTGTGGGCACAGCCCTGAGCTGTGCCAGGCCCAGCCCTGAGGTGATGGGGCTGGGAACTGCTTCTTGGCTAGAGGAGGGGGTCTGCTGGGGGTCTTTGCTAAGTGCTACTTCTTGTGCACTGCTCTTTACTGCAGTTTGTGCGCGGGTGTAGGACCGCGCACACTCCGCTGTGTTTAGTCAAAAGAACCTCATTTACTGACAGCTTGGCCAGGCAGGCTTTCAGAATGCCTTGACCTTCTCACTATCAGAAATGTGGACTCTTCCAGCAGGCTGCCTCTCATCTGTCAGCCTGGTGAGCTGGATTGAACAAAGCAATGGAAGGAAAACTGTAGGGGAACAATCCTCTACTGTCCCCTGGAGGTCAATGCAGTGACTAAATAGGGAAGGTTTATCTTTTCTTCTTCAAGGGTCCGTAAGCTCTTTGCAAAGAGACTGAGAACTGAAGAAGACTGATCTTTTATTTATTTTTAGTACACTTGTTGCAGTTTTTTCCAAAGCAGCTTCTTGGACAGCTGCCTTTGGATCCTGTGATGAGAATCCGTCTGTGTCCATTCCTCCCTACCTTCCTCCATGGTGAGCGGATGGCTAGAACATGAGCCACCAGACTGGCTATTTGCTAAGGGAGCATGGCACAGGCAGCACAATCTGGGGAGGGGAAGGTTGCTGGGTACTGTTGTTAAAGTGTAGCTTTTGGGCAGTATAAATCACATGTTATCAATGTGGTCTGAAGCAGTTCACTTGTTAAAGCTGGAATAGTTACGCTGGATTGGATGCTCTACTGCAAAGGCTTGTAGCACGCTGCTGACAGCCCCTTCCCTCATCTCTTCCCACTGCTTCCCCTTCCTCTATAGTCCCAGAGACATCAGAGCCATTTACCGCGTGTCAGCTTGAGCTGCACTTCAGCACTGATTAACCCACCAGCAGCTATTCCTCACAGCGACTGCACAGAGAACACGAACCTTCTCTGGGGCCTGGCAGCAGATGTTGGATGGGATCCCACGATGTGTCACAATCACTGTTTACTTTGTACAAGGTTTAAATAAATTCGTCCAGTGCATAAGGCCATCAGCTCTACTGTGCTACTTGGGAGCATCAGTGGAACTGGAATATGGCCCTTCTTTAAGGGGCATGGTGGCAGATATCTATATAAATGACCTTGTGGAACCCGAGGCAACGGGTATTATATGGTATGGGGAATTTATTATACTGGTAACAGTGTATTATAATTCACTTTGTAACTTGGGTGGGTTTGATGCTGTTAAGAGACGAGAGAATGATTGATGAGGTGGGTAAGGGAGAGTGCATTTGTGCATGACAGGAGAAAAGGGTAAAGGGGAATGAGAAAAAGATTGGAGGGGGGTAAAAGTAAAGGTATGTGTGTGCAAGAGAAAGGAAAAAGAAGGAATGGGGATGTGAACAGGAAGCAGGATACATGTGGTGCTTTGGTGCTTTTAACTAGAATTCATGCAGTGCAAGGTCATAACGTGAAAACGAACATACTCTTGGAACCTGCATTTTTGAGGTAGGTGTGCAAGCAAGTTATTCAAATAGAAAGTCTTCAAATCATGGAGGTTTTCTATAGTCTGTTTCTAAAGGCACCTTAATATTATTCATAGTTGTTCAGTTTTGTTCCCTATTTGATGACTCACAAAGAACCAATAAGGATAATGCTGGCATGATTGAGCAAGAGGAAAATTTTGGACCTAAGCAAAAAAATATTTGCAAATACCAGTGTTGTCCCCATCTTGAAAGGGACATTAACTCACCTGCATCACAGAATCAGCCAGCCTTTTGAGGCAGGGAGTTGAGAAGTTTGACTGTCTACCTATTTTATTCTGTAGCTTTGAACTTGCAGGGCTTTTGCGCAGCCCTCTAAAGCTCATGGTGCTGGTCACAGGTCAGATAACTGCTGGTCTCATTGGGTCTGCATGAACATAAGTTTCCATTTTGAGTTTAACAATGGAGAGTAAAGCTTAACTTTTCTGTGGAGCTTTGCCAGTTGGTGCCATCTGAGAGCTGGTTCCCATGGTGCTGGTTGATGCTGGGACCCGGCTGTCCTTTTGCTTGAGTACCCATCTGCTGCTGAAGAACCAAACAGTGCAGTAGAGTTGTAACCGGACTGTCAAAAATGACAGCTCTCTGAACAGCAGAAGTGACAATTCTATTCGTCAATGCATTACATCTCGTGGTTGCCTTCTGTGATGTAAAGTAATGATTGATTTCATGCCGAAGCTATTCCCGTTGGGGACAGTAAAAGGTTTATGTTCTGTAATAATTCTGTAATAATTGCATGAATTTGTAGGCAGAAGTAAACATTAAAAACTGAGAATATGCTTTTAAATGTCATGAATTTCTCCCAATCGTAAAAGCCATTAAATGTGAAACACAGGCCTGAGGTGAATGCTCAGAGAAAGCATCCATAGAAAGGATGTGCTTTCAAGAACATTTTAAGAGACTGACCTACAGACAAAAATTAAAAGTATAACTCAACTATCCATAGCTGAAATTATAAGAACTTAATGAAACAAGACGGGTATCCAGCTAAACATAATACACAAAATCTCATCTCCCTCGTAGCAAAATGTGTGTTACGTCCATACTGGAATTATTGCCTGTAGCGAACAAAACGTATCATGTCAGAATTCTTTGTCACATTTTGCTGGAAATGCTATGCATAATTCATTGCACTTTTATGATTTTTAGCAAGTTTTAGTGCAGGTTTTGAGATTATAGTAGATTAGAGCTATGTTTCAATTTCACAGGAATTTCTAATGGTTTGAAAAAAGTTTTCACTCCAAACCAGATGAGTGCTAGGAATTTCTATAGTTCTTCTGGAAAGGGAATTCCAAGTGTATTTCCATTTACATAATGTAAAAACAAACAAAACCTTCTGAAAGCTTTTTTTGTTTTATTTATTTATTTATTGAATGGAGCAACTGTCTGCCCTTAAGTCAATGGGAAGCTCCCTGGGTTTTTGAGGAAGTCTGGTAGCCTGTGGAACTGGGACTAGTAGAATGAGAAAGCCCTTCAATTGAGGAAATCTCCCACTGGTGTACAAATGTCCCTGGAGAACCAAGTTTATGCTGTGGATCTCAGGGCTTTTGGTCTCCGTCATTCTGACCTGAAGCCAAGAGGCTCTGGAGCCCCAAAGCTCTGATACTCTGTGTACTCATAGTCTTGAGGTTTCTGTCCTACCGCTTCTGTGGCTTCAGCATTGGTATGTTGAAAATGGGAAGTCTCATTGGGTCTTGCAGTATCTTATGAAGTTTGCCTTTCAACTTATTTCAGGTTTCCCCCATTTAAATCCTATGATTTCTCTAGACTATATAAATCTTCCTGCAAGGTCTTGTGAGGTAAACTGGTGAAGGAGCAGCTATCGCTTACTCTGTCCCACCCTTCCATAAATGACTGAATGACAGAGATGCAGTGTACATCTCAGTACAGAGCACTTGGTAGGCATTAAAGGTTCTCCAGAAGAACCACTGTTCTGCATTCACAGAATATTCCTTTTTCTCTATATCAATTTCATTTTGCATCACTAAGAAAAGTGCTGCCCAGTCTAGGTGAGAAACGCCTTTCTGTTCAGCTCTTTTGGGGCTTTGAGTGATATCATTATCAAGCCGATGGCTACCAAGCATCAAATCCAGCTTTCACACTTTGATGAATGTTCCCGAAAACAAGGGACATAATGTGGTTTTAAATCCCACAAAATACTCTTTTATGTTTCCTGCCCATTTCGCCTTCTCACTCCCTTTCTTTCTCTGTCTCTTATTTCCTTGGTTTGTAGCCATTTTGAATGGAGGCCATCTTCCCTTTTGGCCCAAGAACTGGGCTGGAAATATTGAACCTCGATTCCAGCTCCAGTACATATTAAATGTTTTATCATTGAAATTTAATCTCTCAGTAAAAAATGCCCACATGAAAGTGAAATTAACTGAATGTATCCCTCTCTCAGTAAATAAAATAAAATAGGAAATAGATAAAGGAGAGAAATGCAAGGAGTATTAACTGGAGGTACTTTACATCTCCCTCAGGACAGCCTGGCAAATGTCTTTTTAATCTGTGTTTCATGAGAACACTTGCGACGTCAAGTATTTTTAAGAGCCAGGAGGCTGAGATCCATTGTGCAGGGTCATGCTGGCATGAATTGCTGGAATCAAGCCCTCCATCCAAGGCATGGCAGAAGAGCTACTACGTTTCTGTTGGGAAATGGGTACAGGTGGTGGAGGAGGGCGTTTTCACCCCTTCATTCTGACAAACCCTCCTTTTTTGCCCTTCATGCTTGCTTCCTGGACGCTCGGTCACATCAGCTTCCTTAACCTGGCTCCAGCCCCAGGCTTGATGACTCCACTCAGAGTTTGTAGTTCTTCCACTTTCCTGCCAACCTTTACAGTTCCTTTCTCCTTCAATCGCTGCTTGCTGTCACTGAGCTAAGTCTAGGGTTTGAAATTCTACATTTTGACAGATCTGCCTCTGTTGTCATGTCAGAATGACCTATTCATGAAGCAAATTACCCTTCGGAAATTTATTCAGCTCTTTCTGTAGTTATTCCTGCTTCCCTCAAAAGCAGCAAGTTTCTTTGCACACTGTGCGTTAGGATCCCAAGTCAGACTAGGAAAATGCTCCATCTGATGAAGGATCTTCTTTCTTAGCTAGGTCTGGTTGTTGCCAGTGCATCCATGGAGGTCTTTTGTTCTTCCTGCTGTAGAAGGGGGCAGGAGATAGGAGACATAAGAGAATTTGGAGGGTTCCAGAAAGAGGGTTCATGTCTTTTGTATCTTGCCGGATTCTGTAGTTCTTCATAGGGTGGGATTTGATTAAGGGTGTGGGTAGAGTGGGGCACGTAGGCCTTGTCAGTTCCTCTCACAACTTTCTTCCTCTCCATGAAGCAGCATGCTTGTGGAAGAGAACTGCAGACTTCAGGAAAGGGTGTCGATGAGCTCGACTGCTGCTTGGCATTCTGCAGAAGGTGTCTCTTTCCCCGCTGAATACTCCTGCTCGTTACCTGCCCACCTGAGCTGGGGGTTAGAGCCCAGCATTTTGCCTCCTAATGAAGACAAACACTGGCTGTTTCATAAAGAAGGGCAACCCATCCAAGCCTTCTGTGCTGTTTTCCAGTCAGGTTTGTTTGTATCTGCATCTGAACACATTGTGCCTGGAACCTAGGGCACTTTTCTTGTTACTGTGCTACCTAAGCTAATGTGATGACTTTTAGCACTCTTCTAGCTTAGTCTACACCCAAGTCATGATGAGGTAGGGTGCAGATGCACTTTGTTCCCATTGGATCTTTCATCCCTTCAAACAACCTTTCTACATTTCTGTCCTGAAAAGAATGCTCTCACGATGCGGAATTACTTGACTAGAAGTCGCCCCACTGCAGGCAGAATGTTATTTATGTCCCTGATGCTGCCAATGTCCATGGGAATGTCCAGAAGTCACTAAGTGGCAGCATCCTGCCCTCGGGGTGGTTTTAGTCAATAGGAGCGTTCTTTTGATGACTTGATTATCTTGTGCTGTATTGGTTGAGATCATCATTCTTGAGGGTAGGCCAGCAGGCCGGTCAGGTGGGCAAAGCTGCTGTGAGAACCAAGCAGAATCAGTGAACCTCTCAGCTTGCTGCTGCGTTGGAATTCAGCTTTTTTTTTTTTTTTTTTTTTAAAGAAAGGCTAAGATCATTAAGCAGTTCAATAAAACAATCATAATTTTTCTAAGAATTTAGCTGAGACCAGCCAGCTCTTTTCAGATGTGTATTCTGGCCCCTTTGGTGGTTCTTCCAAACCTGGCATTTCTGATTCCCTGTCTGCCCCTCCTTTGCCTCCCACATGCTTGACCTCCAACAGCATTCCTTCGCTTGTCTTAAGACCTTACATGTCGTTTCACTCTCCCTCTCTCCCCAAGAATGTGATCCTGGCCTGAGCTTTCTAATTGTGTGTAGAAAGGATAAAACTCCTTGCCTCGCTTGGCTGCCCCCTTGTTTGGAAACTCACCCTAAACATTTCCACATGGTTTGTACTTTTTTTGCACAGCTCAAGGTTTTTTTTTTTTTTTTTTTCATCTTTTCCTTTAAACCTTTTCTTGTGTTAAAACAAAACAAAACAAAACAAAAACACTCCAGCTTCTTCTACCTTGGGCTGCTGGCACTGACCTCGCCTTGTTACTGTTTGCATTTCTTTTGTACCTTTTTGCAGCTGAAATCTCTATGGGCTCTTAAATCTGTCAGCAGCCGCTACCAGGCTCAGTGTGCAATTTAGCTCACTGTTTTCACAACTTTCCCAGCCCTGAAAGCTTTCCAAATGAGCCATTGTTGGGCTGAGTTAAAGAGGTATTGTCTGTGCTTGGGCTAGGTTAGTGTGGGTGCCAGAATCTGCATGTGTGGTGTTCTCAGTGCTGCGATGTCATCTAGATATTGGACCCCGGGATGCTTCCTTCTCCAAACACTTGCAGATAGATAGGAAGAAGTAAACCCTGCCAAAACTGATTCATTGAAACATTGGAAGCTTGACTTTTTATCTCTGTAACTCTCATTTAGACATCTTTGGCTGTCCCTGCTCATGCGGGCTGCTTGCTGTAAAGACCATCCCTATTTGTTTAATTCCCACCAGCACTTGGGACGGCCAGTTGTGACTCGTGTCCTGTTCTGGTTGGTGCTGAGCGAACAGAGAGCAAGCAGCAGCCTCTGCTTTGATGATTTATAGAGCCATGAACAGGAAGAGAGGCTATTGGTATCTGCCTTTTACAGAAGAGAGCCTGAAGCTGGGGAATTCAGTGGTGTATCCAGAGGGAGCTCATGAGAAGAGCTGGAAGTCACTTCCAGATCACAGCATTAACCCTCATTTCATTAATGTAAGATTGGCTAGGCTCCAACAGGATGTCTTCTGCTGAGCTCATTTTACTTAACAGAGACTGAATTTGCTCGTCTATTTAACCTGGTGTGAAGTTGTGTGGAGTTAGGTCCTCTGATTCTGAATTGCTGTTTGCATTTTGCCAGGGACTGTGTGGTTCAGAGGACAAGCATAGGCGTACTGAAACCTTTTCAGCCTGTAGGTTGCTGATGACATTACTGCCTCTAGACCACCGTCTTGTGACCTTTGTTTAAAAGTTAGGGTGATTTCACTGTTCTCTTTCTAGATCATTGTCAGCCCCGGGAAGAAACAAACCACTATTTTTTATTTATTAGTCTCTGCCCAGAAATAGAAGAAAGTGGCATGTACCTTAAATCTATTGGTAGTTTTAACTGGAAGACCAAGCTGGTACTGCAGTCCAGAAAAAAAAGTGTATTGAATTTTTAGCCTTTCTCCAAGAATCTTAAGGAGTGTCAGTGTTACATAAGCCAGTGCTTTGAGTTCTTAACTTCATCCCTTTCATGTGGTCTTTCCCATCCAGTACTAATCATGAGTAATGGAAGTCTGACAAGGCATTTGTTCAGGCTGCCCTCTTCACAGGTTCTGCTCTGACAGGGAGAACTTGTGGTAGCAAGGCAAAAATTATGAAACCAATAATATTTGGGGTCTTTGGGAGGCACAAAGTCTTCTGTCTTTTGACTGAAGGTTAGTCGATGTACCCAATCCAAATTCCTCTCAATGCATTAGAAATTACCAATGCAGCTGTTGACCATGTTTTTTTTTTT
>VXAA01001406.1:597545-613163 GCA_013399115.1 Anseranas semipalmata
CTGTTTTTCACAATCTCCAGGATGAATTGGATCTTACAGACAAGAACAGAGAGGCTATGTTTGCACTCCCTCCGGAGAAGAAATGGCAGATTTACTGCAGCAAAAAGAAGGTATTACCACTGTCGTGATTGAAGTAGCTCACCAATAAATTCTGTGTGCATGTACATAATTACTGATACATATCTAGATGTGAATTATATGTTTACCACTGTCTTCTCAAGAACATTCTCGATTTAAGGATTTTTATTGACATGAATATGGTACGACTTTCTCACAAGCAGTGTATGCGTGTGTGATTTTTGAAGAGCATAAGAGTTAATAAGTTAAAATTGTATATTGCCCCATGATGAATCTTTTATGTGTTTCTTATTTGAGCTGGAAGAAAAGCTGTAGTGGAAATGCCTTAAGGATTTTTTAAAACTTTTGTAGGTTGCTTAGAATAGAAAATTTATTAGTGAGATATTTCAGGATTGCTTCAAATATCTGTGAAGTGCATAATAATGATATCTTAAAACCTGGCTGTAAAATCTTCTAGAGCTAGTAGGAAATGCTCTGCATTGCACTGGAAAGCGAAGAAGGACTCGCTCCTGTCAATTTCTATGTGATGCTTCTCCAGTCAAGGTCTTCAAACCTCTGACAAACCAGTGAGAGGGCCAGAACACCACCACTGGGTATCTTGTCACTTGAAGGATGATAGCCAAGTGAAATGAAAGGTTGTATCACTGCCGTGAAACTTGTAAAAAAGGAATTTCTGCCAGAGTGGTGTGGTGGAATGTTTTTGCTGCTGTAGGAAGGAAGCAGGTAATTGGAAGCAAAGATAGCCCTGTTAGCATGTATTCATTAACAATATATGTTAGGAAAAGAAGGTGGTGAGTTCATTAGTTATATTTCCCAAGCATGCAAGTCCTGCTATGAGAGCATGGGTCTTTATATGTACATCTGCATAACAGAAGCTGAAAGAGGAGGTTTAGATTTCCATGCTGAAGATGGCACACTGAAACCCTGATGATGATCCTTCCGGGGTTGTTGTATTTGCTACCTTTTATATGTTTTTTTTTTTTTTTTAATGAGTAAATGAAGACCTTTGGTATCTGAGACTGCTGGCCTGTCTTCGTTCCTCAGCGTGTGTGTGTGTGTGTGTGTGTGTGTGTATACATAAAAATATATATTATATAAAAATCAGCTTTCTTACCATGTAATTAAATAAAACCTCAGTCAAACCTATCACATGGGCACTTTGCATGCATCTTGCTTTTGGTTGACATGCATCACACAGTTAATAGCATCAAATTAGTTACAGTGCCTCTGAGCTAGCAATAATTCAGAATAATAAGAATAAGAATAATTCAAGAAGTGCATAAAAGCAGCCTAGGCTCAGTTGTGCTTGGTGTTCTTCATTCTTCTTCCTGCTAGTACACAGAGCTTGCACATGGAGGGAAGGTGCAGGCTGCTGTGATCAATGTCTGCTTTACATTTTTGCTGGCAGGCTCAGATGGCTTTTTCAGCTTTGGTGGGAGAGGATCTATTTGTAGTCATCTTAGAGAAACACACAGTCCACCTCCTGGACCAGTCTGCCTTGGAAGGAAGGTTCAGGCTTTAATGTATTTAATATGTTGGTTGGATTCACTACATTACACTTTTTTTTTTTTTTTCTTCCCTTAAAGTAGTGGATTTGATATAAGAATCCTGAAGACCTCCAGAGTTAAAGGAGCTGCATACTGGAAAATCTTTATAATGCATTTATAGTGAAACCTCAGTTAGCTGAACAACAGCTATCCAAAATGATGTGCTAACTGAAACACAGTACCGTTGCCAGGTATCTATTCATTACATTGTAGATACTTTCAATTACTTGAAACCTTAACTGTCCAAAGTTATTCATTGCTTCCCTTCACAGTCAGTCAGATGATCGGTGCTGACACATCTCTCTCTCTAGATACCACCTAACCCACCTATCATTATTGTTCCACAGTGACAGAAAAGCATGTTGCAGACTTCCCTGCAGAGGGAAACTGTCTTTTCCCTGAAGAGTTCGTAATCTGATTTTGGCCACAAAGGGCCTGAGTCCTCACTTGACAGAGCTCTGTCGACCATCCAGGACAAGCCCCCAAAGAGCTCTGTCTTGCTGATGCTGAGTTCTCTGTTTTCTGGGAAGTGAGGGCTCTGCATCCACCATGAGGAAAAGCTTTGTAAGATGGCAAATGAAAATGCTATGAACTAGAAGGTCAAGGAGTACAAGTTGAGGGAACTGTTCACATTCGTTAATCTCAGATGCCTTTTCTAGTCGAAAAAATAATGGAAGGTCAGAGCTTCCTGATCTGCTCCAAAGGTGGCAAGATTGGTCGACAGTCTTAAGTGAACAAATGTCGCTTGCAGAAATGAAGAGCGGTCCTTGTTGTAGGCACACTGTCCATTTATCTTGTTAGTTAGACTTCAGTTATAATCTTTTATAGCACTAGTTCCCACTGTGCTAGCAGCAAGTCACTATTGTGTCAAAAGGCTCATTCCACCTGTTTCTGATACCAAATCTTTCTGAAGAAATGCAGACAGACGTGTGCCAGTGCATTTAAAATTATGTGCTGGGGGCACAGCTTGCCAGTCAAAGTTCCCTCGTACTTGAAGGAGAGTGTTCTGGATGGGAATTTTGTGATAGTGGGTGATAGCTACAGAGGAGTGTTCATATTGTATCATACAGCCATGCTTGCTTTGGTTGCTTTTGGTTATTCTAGGTTTGCATCCGAAACCTCTAGAACTAAAACCATATCCCCTCTGATTTGATCTAAAAGAGTTAGCTTCAGCTGGCAGCTACAGCGACTGCTTCACTCGCATTTGCTGAGTAGCTACTTGCAAGGGATAAAGGCTGCTCTGTTGGAAAATTTTAGTGTGTTCTCAGTCTCAGCTGGTCCTCTACCTTGCCTTTAATCTGTATAGAGTGGGTAGTGAGAGATACAGTTGTCTTCATTTGCATCAGAACAATCATTAATCAGTCCCCCTTTTGGCACCCGGGCACTCTACCCAAAACACTAGGCCTACGTGTTTAGATTGCCTCTTTCTCTGTAGTGTGAACTTCCCCTAATGCCATATTGAATTATAAGGAGAGCCATGTGGAGACAGAATGCAAATGATGGCACTCTCCCCCACTTCAGGTACTTATATTCTGGTTTTGTTTAGGATAATCTCCATGTATCACCACAGCTGAAATTTAGACTTACATAAAATTTATAATCCACTTCTGTAATTCCTTCCTGTAAAATCATCTCTAGATTTTAGGTAGTTCTATTAGGTAGTTAGGTAGTTCTATGTTTTGCAGGAATTAGGTCAAGTACTAGACCATGTTTTCAGATGTATTTGACATGGTAAAAATTCTGATGCCAAGGTTTAGAAAAATGCCGTTATTTAGTACTATTTTACCAGGAGCTGGTACTAAAGTATATAGTCTAGTTAAATAGTGATCAAATAATGATATGGAAAGAAAAAGTTGCCAGCTCAATTATTTCACCTGTAAATTGGCTCATATTGGGATTCCAAAAAGGATACAAAACGCACATTTGAATCGCTTCGACACGTTGCTTTGGATGCAGCCTGCATTTCTAAGAACGAGGCCTCATTGTGCAGGCAACAGCTTATTGCCTTTTGTACAATCCTACAAGCTCTTATACTTATTACTGTTGGATAGCAAGTCAAGTTGTTTTCTTTTTATGGCCTTTGCCTGCCTCCAGAGACTAATCTGTAAGCCTTTAGTTGAGCAGATTTCAGTAGGAAGAAAACATATTTTGCAGAGTTAAACATTTTTTTTTTAACTTCCATGTTTCTTGGAGGAAAAATGGGTAGCAAATCTCTTTCCAAACTACAGTCAGACTGGACTAGCTCTATCATACAGCTTCTCTCCAAACAAACAAACAATGCCTACTAAAAGCTCAATCCTAATAACTGTGTCCAACTCTCCTAGATATTTTGGAGTTATTTTTTACTTTTCTGATTTTAGTTGTACTGTACATTAGCTGCATTGAATTGATCATGCAGTACCTATTCAAGTGCGATCATTCAAACTCTAGTAGTGAAGCAACAACTGCAACTTTCTGGAAAGAGGTATTTATAGCATCTGAAAAAGAGTACATGCTTATAATCCTCAAACTGATTGTACTTATTCTGTTATCAGAAGCAGATCTAGAGAAAAGCTTCTCTACAATAGCAAAATAGGCTTAAAATATTCTGATGAAAATTTATCTGAAACATATGCTGTGCCAGCCAATATGCAGAAGAGAGAATTTCCTTATGAATCCATTACCTGCAATTATTTTTTGTAATATTTGTCAATTATATTTTTCATCTATGTGATGAACGGGAAAA
Source organism: Anseranas semipalmata (assembly GCA_013399115.1). Taxonomy (NCBI): domain Eukaryota; kingdom Metazoa; phylum Chordata; class Aves; order Anseriformes; family Anseranatidae; genus Anseranas; species Anseranas semipalmata. The sequence continues at coordinate 601,896 of VXAA01001406.1, forward strand.
CTAGTAAACTGAATATGAGAATAGGAATCGGGAACTTGTTTCTAAAAGTCTTTGATCTAAATTGCCGTATAATTTCAAAGAATTTGTCATTACTATGTTTATATATAAATGCACTTCTCTCTATCTGAAAGAAAGAATCGTAAAATAGCAAATCTAGGGAAACCTTGTGACACTGTTCTGGCCATGTCATCCTCTCATGCCTTTTTCCCCTACTATACACGTGCCTTGGCTGCACACCACATACCCCTTTTTTCATTTTTATTTTTTTAAGAGACAATCTCAGATATTTTCTCATTAAGCACCGTTCATTATTTTACGTTAACGTAGAAGACAGATAGGTTTAGCATTCTTGTAGGAATGGCTTTTGTGGTGAGGTGTCTGTACTTGAGAGAGCTCACTGCAAGGTGCAGGAAGAATGGAGTGGAAAGCGCTTTTGTGCATTACAGCAGCACTGAAGAGTCTCAGATCAATGCTGTGAGGCTGTATTCCAGGTGCAGAGTGTCCCAGATGTCCTTCAGAAAAACATTTACACCTCTTCCACCAAGAAGCAGCAGATCCTTCTGCATCACCTGATGTTCAGTTCCATTTTCCTAACATGAGGGCTGCATCTAGCCCTACATTAGGCTTCAAAATGCCCTCGGGAATCCTAGCCTTAGTCAAAATTTTAACTTTTAGCAATTTTTCTGAAGGCTTTTTGTTACATTTGTAGCTCTATTTTACAAACTCCCACTTTGGTCTCACGCTGGCTGTCTAACGTTAATGAAGATGTCTACATATCTTTTTTTTGTTTGTTTCTTTGAGAATTTCTCTGAGCTTTACCCTTGTGGTTTGCATTGCCAGCAAAATGTCACCATAGAAAGTATAGCTTGATATTGCACAGCTGGATGTAGTGTAAGATACTGCTGTCTTCCACCACCATGCCCAGGCCTGCCTTCAGACTCCTGCAGAGCTCTAAGCAAAATCCCCAGTCCAACACCAGCCTGTGTTGCTGCTATGAACCCTGGTTGAAACCCAGCTACAGTTCCAGCTTCCAGAGAATGCGTTTCACCCTATGCCTTGGGTGCGTGCTCCTGTTAGAACTATAAATATAAAAAATAACTCATATACATAATATCAATTCATATGCATACACACACACACATATATACTATACAAAATCTGCTGGAGGAATCTAAGTTGCTTTTGCGGCTTTTGATGTAATTACCTTAGCCTAGCAGGGATGAAGTGGAAGAGGGATGCAGGTATAAAAGCTGGAGTCCTCCTTGATTTTGGGGGAAACTTTCTGAGATGAATACAAGTTCCTGCACCTACTGTTTGTTCTTGGGTTGCTCTGCTCTTTGTTTTTACACTATAAAGCGTAATTTCAACTTGGCTAAGATGGAGGGGCAGTTATTTCTCAGCTAGACATGAGCTGGTAGGGCTTTTCTTCCAAAACCCTGAGGTATTTTCTGTGCGTTTAAGCTTCACATGGAGGCTCTAAGTCAGGAGGTTTCATTGCATCTGTTGTGTTTAGATAGGAGTTCTGCAATTCTTGCTGTAGGAAAAGGAACTTGAAGAAATGTACATTCTTTATAATACATGGAGATATTCAGAGGAAGACAGATATTCGCTGAAGAAGAGAGAAAATGGATCTTCATCTGGTCTCATTTAGTGATATAGTATACCAGATGAAGATCACACCATTGTGTTGTCTGAATGTGGGTTTTTGGTTTTGTATTGTCTGATCCGAACTATGAAAGCCCTTTGGGGTTCATCCTTTCTGTACGAAGACTGCCAAGCACATGGTTGTCTTATAATAAATGAAGTGGGTGGTTTGAAGTTGTATTGTTTTCAATTCTATCTTCTTGCAGTATTTTTTCCTCTTTGAAATACTTCTAGAGTCTGTTGTTGATTTGGAATATTAAATTGTTTTGGTTATGGATTTATAGCTGTAAGGAGCATTTAATATGTCCCTTATAAGTTCCCTTCTTTTAGAGTTGTTATTCCACACGCTGTATCTGGGAGCAGCAGACGTGAACACACAAGAAGATTTTCTGCAGTATTTGACAAGCCATTTGTAAGGACTCTCAGTTTGACGAGGCTTGGATGTGACTTCATGAGGGTTTTTCTCCCAGCTTTGCATGAAATGTCTGGGAGGAGAGGGGTGATCCTACTCCTTCTTCCTCTGGGAAGACTGGAAACAAGAGTAACGCAACGCACATGACAGGAGCAACTGGTAGACAGCAGGAGGCTGAAGAAGCTGTGTGGGACTTGGAGAGCCAAGTGCAAGTGCATTGCTGTCAAAACGAAGAGGATATCTGATGCACGCAGGGCGAAGCCTGCTTTATACGTTGGAGCTTGGCGATTAGAATTTATCTCCAGTCTCTGGTGAATCAGATAACTGTTTCTGTTCCTACTTTAGAAGTTCGTGGCAAGAATTCAGCTCTTCAGTCAACATTTTGGTTGAACTCAGTATTCAAACCTTGACAGGGACCTGAATGACTTGGTCTGCCTTTGAAATTAGCCCTACTTTGTGCAGGTCCCTTCTGCCTGAGGCCCCTTCCACTCTAAATGTAGATGTATATTTAGATGTAGAGCTTAGTGACATGGTTTAGTGGAGGACTTGGTAGTGCTAGGTCATAGGTTGGACTAGGTGATCTTGGAGGTCTCTTCCAACCTAAATGATTCTGTGATTCTGTGATTCTGTAAATTGTTCTGTGATTATGTAAACTGACCATAAACCAAACTAGCAAAGCAGCTGTATGGCCCTATAAAGAAAGGGGGCAACGGTAAGGTTCTGTGCAGTCTACTGTCTCCTGTGTTACTGCTATGAAACAAACTCCTTGAAACAGGCTTTAGCAGGAGTTATTTGGTCCCCTCCCAGTGCCTGGGATCCATGGTTGCTTTTGGTCTGACTGCCTGAATTCCTTAACTCAGGAGACTGCTGGTAAAACAGTCTGAAATGTGGAACTTCTCAAATGAATTCCCTGAAAATAGACTTGCTTTCTGTTAGACTGGGGCTCCGTGGAAATCTCGGAGCACTGGTAAGTCACAGTGGGAGGATGTTGCCCTTTGCAAACCGCGGCATTCTTTCAGCTGGATGTCTGGAAAATGCCAGCGGTTGTGGAGTTAACTTGCTTTTTTCCCACCAGCATCTGTTCCTTTTTCTGTTAACAGAATGACTTCATGCTCAGATGTCTGGGATGATTTGTTAGCTTGATAGTGACATCGGGTGATTTCAGTATCCTTAGTGTAGGTATGGAAGACATGCGCAAGGCTTCAGAAATTACTCTGTTATAAAGGCAAGTAGGCTTTAGAGCAGAAAATTCAGAAACGCTGCCCTATGACAAACGGAACATGATGGGAACCAACAAAGTGCACTGAGTGTCACTAATGCAGCAATTACACATATTTCCTGATTAGTAGTGCGCTTGGATCTTTTCAGTCTGAAAGAGCTGTTTGATAGATGGCATTTTTTAATGAGTGTTGTAGGCTGAAATAGTAGCTCCCAAATTTGGGCAATATGGTTAGTACAATGTAGAATAAACCTTAAAACAGTATGCATTTCCTTCTACATCATTTAACGCGCAGAAGGTGTTTTGGCTATGAGAAGAAAACTCAAAATTCATGTAAGACACCATCTCATTCTCATATAGCTCCACATAATGAATTTGGGCTTTTTTCTCATCTCGCATCAGTATAAATTTGTTGATGTTGACCCCATTACTCCTGGTGTAGATCAGCATACCTGAGAAGAAAATTTGGCCGTTTTGTGTGGTTTATCATTAAGTACCCCAAAGAGGTTACTTTAAGAAACAATATAGTAGGTGTAATGATGAGAGACACTTCTCTTAAAAATATGTTTTTAGCCCAGATTTACTCTTGTAGTAGTTTAAAGGATGAATTTGGTGTCAAGGAAAAAATGCTTACACAGTTCAGCTGATACACCATTATTATGGTGATATCAGAATCGTGATACCTGAAAAACCACATTGTAGCAGACATAAGAGGAGATTTTTCCAATTGATTTTTATTTGGTTTTTGTTTTCCATGCTGCAGTGCTAACAGTTAAAGACTCATTTATTTATCCTAGTATGAGAGGTTATTTGGGGTCAGGGCCTTGAAATTGTATATTTATTCACGTATAATCAAAAAGTCTTCTCTTCCCCACCCCCCATGGGAACAGCATGGAATATTTTTAGTTTCTTCCTCCCTCTGCCTCTCTCTCCATCAAGAAAAGTTAGTTCTTGCTTAGAAAATGCCTTTGCAGCTCTTTGGTTCAGACTGCTGAAGACATAAACTCCATAAACTTGCTATGGTATTTGCTACAGATATTCTGAGTATGTAGAATTTGAGTGCCCATCTTCCAGTTTCTGCATTTTTCAGGTGTGTTACTAGTTCTCCAGCTGAAGTTAGCACTCAAAAATCTGGCCAAAAATACTCCTGAGTTTATACACTGATAGCTGGAAAATTGTCATCATAGTGGCTAATGTTGTGTTTTGCATTAGGCTTGCATTCTGTGGGAAATTGGGAGAGCTCAGTGGGAGCAGATTTGACCCTACCATGGAAAAAAAAAAAAAAAAGAAAAAAAAACACCCAAAACATTTACCCAGCTGTCATCCTTCTAAGATGGTGTAATTTGCTGTGCTTAAAAACAAAAATAATGGTGAGCAATCCGATTTTGCTGTGTGGGAAGTACATGTAAATGCTGATCGTGTGATTTAGTTCCTGCCCCTGTATTCTGTTCTGTCCTTGTCTGTCCTCTTTCAAAAGTTCTGGGTCTCCACAATCCAAGTATGAGTCAAGCCTGCTGATGGTATGCAATAGTAATAATACATACTGCGTACAATGTAATTCTCACTGTTCTGATTAGCCTCAGGTGGATAAGCAAGAGCAAAGAATATGTAAATAACGAGTATATGTCTCTGGTATGTGAGAAGCAGATTTGGCACAGACCGGGGCTCATTTTTCTGCATGTCACTGAATGCTCACGACCCTTTCAAAAGCCACCGAATACTGAGCAAGAAGAGTTGCTGAATTTCCTATCGTTTCAGTGACAAGTTTATAAACAGGCACAGTAAAGAATTGTTGCCAGGAGCTACTGACAACGGTGTTTTCATTGCAGTCAGATGTGACAGTTTCAGCTATGCACCTGAATCAAGGTGAAAATCACATCGTCTTCACTGATACTCAGTCACCTGTTGAAAGGCATCCCAAAGGTTTTACAGATGTAATAGGTGAGAGAAATGAAGGCTGGGAGAAAGGATACAGTTTTATCCAAGTTTATGGAAAGGGGAGAGATCAAGCAACTCAATGATACACTCAAATATTGGGTTAACTTAAAAACCAATGGCCTCTCAGTCTGTATTTATTCCATTTGTTCACCTGTCCAACAGCTCTTAAGTTTCCTGGTTTTTCAAACAGTGACTGGGTTTAAAGGAGAGAAACAAATAGAAAATATGTGGCTACTCTCACCGTCCAACTCTGTCATCCCTCTCGGGAGAGGGCCCAGACCAGAAGCAAGAAGTGGTGCCACTGGAAATACAGACAGTGGACATGTTGTCCACATTGTCCACGCTGTTAAGACAGTGAAGAGAAACCTTTTAGAGTTTGGCATTAACTAACTCTGTGTGTGCTCCCAGAGCAATTTGTCCTAGGTAGCTGTGCTGGCTCTAGGTAGGTGTGTCCTAGGTTGTTCCTTGTGTCTTTGAGCAGGGCTGGTGACCTTTCATTCCCATCATCAAGCAACAGACAGGGAGACTGCTATGAATGGTAGGTGACTTTTCTTTTTATTTAGAAAAGATTGTAAGTAGTTGCTTGCTGTAGATCAACAGAGCAGGACAAAAAGATAAACTTTGAGTGCAGGCATGTGGCAGGTGGGAGGTTCAGTTACGCAGGCTGGGCTCAGTCTGCAGCTTTTCACTGTTGACAAAAGAATGCAAGGAGGAGGAGGAAAGGAAGTGAGGAAGGAGAACTAAAAAGGGAATTCTTCCTCAAAGCCTAAATGACATATATACCAGCAGGGTATAGTTGAGCACAGTGCTGTTGGAAGGGGAACAAGGTAAGCTAAAAGCAGCAAGCCAGATGTGGGGGAAGAAAGTCCCTTTCTGTGTTCACAGCATGTTGGCTGTAAGATGGTACAGTGAGCTGAACGGGGTCAGTGCTAGAATGGAAATGTATTCACAATATTTTTACATAGCACAGAGTCAAAAGAGTGGTAGGGACAAAGCAGAGCTTGGATGTTAGTGAAATAATTGAGTATGTCCCACTGGTGCTACTTCTTAAGAGTTGTTGGGATAGTGGCAGGTTGTTGGCTTCACCTGCCACAGGAATCACCACAGGACCTTGACCCTGACCTCAAGCTCACCACAGGTTTGCAGGGACAGAGCTGTGGTCCAGGAGGACAATCTCAGTCCCCGGTCACATGCCTGGAGAGCAAACTGTGTCCTGAGAGATGCGTTTTGCCTTCTCTTGAAGACACTCTGTGTGGAATGAACTTGAACTGACTTCCAACTAGTAGGGCACTTCACAGTGGACGTTTCCCTTCACCTCCAAAAGAAGAAGATGAAATGGCATGAGGGAAGGTTGTCTCCTGAGAGCTCCTTCATTGAAATTGCAGAGAACTCATGAATTGCTTCATTTGGCAGCTCATTATTTAAACTGTACACTTATCAACTGCAAAATATCAGTCAGTTGGGGCTTGTGGAAAGTAGAGCAGTAAGAGGTTTTAAACGTGAACATGGAGTTCAGCTAATAGGAAAGAATGACTGTAGGCAGCAACATAGTCAGGCAAATGTGTTCAATAGGAGAACAATTTCCATGAGAAAGGTGAAACTCTCACCAGGGGAGCAATGTGTAAGACTGGTAGACTTCAATTTGGCAAGTAAGCTTTATCCTGAGGGCGTGAGGAGTGGCACAATTCAGTGTGGCATCAACTGTAATTTAAATAGATCTTTAGATATAGGGAGAAGCTGTCCTCTTGGTCACTGAACTATATCCATAAATCAGTGCCTGATAATGGTGGGGTCCACATCCTACAGCGGGGCTAAATGTGTTTGCACAGGGACAAGCACACATGTGTAATCGATAAATAAATAGGGAAAGCTGATGTAGTCAACCCTGGCAGCAAGTTTACATCTGTCTGCATTGATGAGGAAAGCCTACAGAAGAAGAAAGAGAATTGAACATAAGGACATTCTTACAACTTAAAATGTACTATGCAATCTTGTTATAATTTAAAGTTCCTTAAAACGGGATTCCCTCCAGTAATCTACAGAAAGTCTTGCACCAGACACAGTTATTGTAAAACTTAATTTTAAATACTACAATTATACAGTTTATTTAAATCAGTGGTTGAGATTTCTGATCTTTCTCAGTTTCAGAAAAAAATAACCCATATCTTCAGCTCATTAAACCGCACCAGCAACCTTTCCCCCTGCCAGATACGGCATTCCAGTCCATCTTCAGTAAGAAACTCTGTATCTGTGTGTGTGTCTATGCAAAGGATCTGGAATGGTTTCTGGAATGTAAGAAATAAAAGCATGGTCTTCATCTCTATTAGATTGATACTAATTAGAAGTAATTTATTTGAAGTGTTTTTGAGTGTTAGATGAGGTTGGAAATGGCACGTTACATGTGTACAATGTACAACCTCTAGAGCTGCTGTGTCTGTGAGTGTTTGGGAAGCAAAAAAGGTGGTTGATTGTATAAGCAGTTCAAAACAAAGCATGGATTTAACTTTATTGGAAAGTTTTCAGCCTGTGGTAGGGCAAACCATCTTTCACAAATGATTGATAGTCCATTTTAATTTTTAAAGACCGGTGAACTTGAGCAGCATTGAAGCTTCTTTCAGTATTATGAAAAGATTTGTAAGAAGGAATCTTCATTCTTCAAAAACTGCATCCCTTTTTCACTTCTATGCTTTTAGATTCTATTATATTTTGTGGCAGTGAGTTCCACAATTGGTTTGGCAGTGGAAGGCATTTTCTAATATAAATAATAATATGAAGCTTTTGATTCTTCCTTTGAAAGACTAGTTAGTAACCAGCACCAGAGGTCATTATCAGGCCAGTCAAGTTACTGGCAGCAGGGCAGAGATCAGGCTAAATAAAGGAAAAAACAAAAACAGAAAAAAACCTATGGTCTGTTAGGTAAAATATTCGTGTGTCATAATCCAGTGGGCTGGAAGCATGTATGGCTATGCCTGACCTTTATAAGAGGCAATTAGAACTCCTCAGTTACTTGCTCCAGCTGGTAATTAATGAGTATTCCATTTTAATAAGTTATACAGTAGACTGCTTTTGTAGCAGAAGGACTATTATCTGCACATCAATAGCTTAATTCCAGGGAGAGAAGTAATGTTTGTTTTTCTCACTCTGGATAAATTGTGCTTAAAGTGCTTGGGTATAGCTCCCGCCCTCCCTCAAGCCCTGAGAATATTTGTGTAAATGCTAGTCATGGCGTCTGAGAAATGGAGCAGTGACCACATCTGTCTACTGAATGGCTCAGTCCTACGGTCTGTCCTGTTTCAAAATTAGCATCTCCTGGGACATGGCTGGCTTTTTGGAGGCGTAAACTGTCTGAAAAGCTTGGATGTATTTTAGCTCCACTTCTGAATTAGTATTTCATCCCACAGCAGATCAAATGCATTTTGTGTCTTTTAATGAAAGTGCTTTTTATTTATGCAACTTTGGCTGCTCTGAACTGAGACAGATGTTAATGGATGAACAGTGTGTTAATGAACAGGTAAATGTTTCTTTGAAAGGTGTACTTCTCCTTAAAGTGAACTTCAAGAAAGGCAGTAAGTCAGTCATGGAAAAAAGGGAGAATGGTGATTTGGATGAGAGTGCAGGATATACAACTTCAGTGTCGATTGATTCTTGGCTGTGCTACAGATTTCCTGTGTGAGTGCGAAATCTGTAATTGTCTGCATCCCATTTTCCCTGTTTCTGCTGATCTCACTGAAAGGGAGACTGAAGAACCTAACGCATGAATTTCTTTAAGGACCTTTGACAGTGTAGAGTGCAAGGTGTTACCGGGTTGTATTGTATTCAGCATTAATAGCAGATGTTGCAATAAGTTGAGTCGTTTTAAAAAGCATGTAAGGGGAGCAGAGTAGCACTTTTGGGAAATGAAACACAAGCAATAGCCATTCTCCACCCCCAAAACAAACAAAAACCCATCCTTGTTTGTAGTGGCCAGAATATTCATGTGGAGAGAAGGTTCATGTACCTCACTTTGAAACAAGCAGAACATGAACATGAGTCTGAATCCTGCACATCTCAGATAAACATTTTACTAGCTAAGCTGTTGTTCTGGAGAATGTGGGAGGGCTTCATTCAGAAGAAGAGATTTTTCCCCAGCAAAGCTTTCATCTCAATTGATGTAAGTCACATTAGAAGTTAAAGTTTCAGTGAACTGGCGTTTTCAAAAAATAAATAAAAAAAATCACTGCAAAATCCCCACTTGTTTATAACCAAGATTCCAATTCCCCTTGCCTTTTAATAATAATTATGAAAAAAGAAGCTACAGGGACTTATTCCTTATGACAAATAACATATTTCACTTTTTCTTGAAAGCTTCTTGTTTCTTATACTGACTTAAGCCCCATGATTTATATTTTCTGAACTGTCTGTGATGATGCTGACCCTTTGGACTTGATGGTCTTTGTAGGTCCCTTCCAACTAAACTATTCTATTCTTTCCACCACACAACTCATCTTTCAGTTCTGTGAGGTACTAGAATGATGCATGGAGGCTGCTGAGAGGAAGAACTGTATTAACCTTAATGTGGGTTCTGCAAGCAAATGCAATTTGAACCAAGTCTAAATTTGAGCATATAGTGTCTGGACACAATACAGCGTACAAGCTGGAACAGGAATTTATATTACGGTAGCCTCATTTCACATTTTTCATCTGTGTTTGCATGCTGTTTTCACTGATGTAGAGAGGAACTCGATAGTATCATGGTTCCTTGCCAGCCACAGGTTTTAAACTCCCATTTTGCATCATCAGGTACATGGCTTTTTCCCATTTTGTTCTGAACAGTGCAAAGCAGTAAGGTCAGCTGCTTGCAGTTCTGAAGAGACAGTTTTGAGGAGAAAGTCATATTTCCGGTGAATAGATATCATCCCTATAGTACCCATGGTTATCATATGACATCCATAACATATGGTGTATTTCTTGATGCAGCTGTTCCAGGAGGAAGTGTTATTTTGGTTTGAATGTTAGAAAGCTTCATGAATCATCAGCCCTGGCAATTTATCACAGGAGTGTGTCTGCAGGTAGTAGCAAAGTCCATGCAGTGGTTGGAAACCCAGGGATGCCAAGCACCCACTGGTCCCAGGGAGCTAGGATTTGTCAACATTGCATAAAAACAACCCAGTGTTGTGGAAATAGGAGAACAGACAGTTATTGTCCAGACTTTCACTGTGTTGTTTCTTTAAAGACTCAAATCATCTTGAAAGAAGCACCCATCATATATGCAGGTGCTTTTATTTCCATGATCCACTCATAAATGAATATTTGGCATTTCCACATGGCTTCTGTAATTCTAGTGTTTGGTACTTCTAGATTATATCTGCTATGATGGCAGCCTTTGTATTGCAAATGATTGTTCTGCTGACATAGCAGCCGCTAAAGGTTTCTGGTCTCTAGAGAACAGCTTGCCCAATGGATCCAGTCTTCCAGGATTCTCAGAAAGATTTTCAGGATCAGCTTAACTGAGCAGACAATACTTCGTTGTATTTCATTTCATTTTGATTGGTTCAGATGGTCCAAAGAGTTGCCCTACTCCATTAAATCCTATTTTGGATGAAGTCAAATGTTCTACTTTCCACCAAGGGATGGAGCCTGTCCAAATTAGTGTCAAAGCCTGTATAATACCTTGGCTATATTGCAGGCTTGTATGGTATCAGGATCCTGTTTTCGCAGCAGTTACATAGTTGTTACTCCAGTGAAGAATGATATGGCCCCTTATAAAGTTCACAAGCTGATGTCTGTTTTTTAATGTAATATTTACATAATTCAAGGAGCTAAAAGAAGGCTTTGGTTTAATAGATTCCTTCAGCTGATGTTTTCCCTTACACAGATGGGTTATTGTTTCCAGCTCTTGATGCCTATGAGGCTTTGTATATTGGGACCTCTTCTTTTTTTTTTTCCTTCTTTTTCTGAGTCTCCTGGAGCAAGGAAGGGTTTTGCCATCATCATCAAGTTGCCTTGCGGTTTCCTCTGAGGTTTTGTTTGAGGGTCAAAATCCTAAAGACATTAAGGAAAAACAAAACAAAATAAA
>VXAA01001407.1:1701-17141 GCA_013399115.1 Anseranas semipalmata
GAAGGGAGTGCAGTAGTGGTGTGCCTGTGTTCTTTCTGTCCCCGTTTGTCAGCAGATAGTCTTGCAGGCTGACGGATGGTTGTCTTGCCTTTCCCAGAGCCCAGCCCGGTTCTTGATCTTGAGTTAGAGGATGTTGGTGTGACTTCTGTCATCTTAACGTGGAGGGTGAACGACACTGCTTCAGGCTCCTACACGTACAGGATAGAGGTTGCAGATGGTACACCCTTTAGGAACGACACGTCAAATGTCAACAGAAGTGAAATTACCAACTTAATCCCTGGGACACGTTACAATTTCACAGTATTTGCAGTAGCTGCTGATGGTCAGACGGAAGGAGAAGGAGCGTCCATAAGCAACTACACAAGTAAGTCCCAGTTGCTTGCAGTTGTGTTTCTGGTGGGCTGTGTTGTGCTGTGCAGCACAGGGCTCTGCCTGCCTGCATGAAGGGTGAAATACAGTAATATTGCTCCGCACAGCTGCTGCACGCTGCCTGCCTACCTTTGTTTGGAGATGTCTGGGTGGAAGAGACATAGCCCTATTTCTAAAATCAAGATAAAGCAAATTCCCCAGATAAACAGGAGGTGATTATTGTGGTTATGAAGAGCTGCGACACAGAGAAGGGACTCTTCCTGGGAACCTGCCTCCTCTGCCTAGGATTTGTGCATGCAGTTTTGCTGCCTTCACTTTCTAAAGTATGTGGGCTTCAGACCCCTGTTTTAAATGCTCCCACGCGCTAAGCAGATTGCCTGTGGAGAGCTTCCGAGGTCTGGGGCCCGTGTCTGCCATCAGGCTGCAGCAGAAGAGTGAGCTTTGGGCAGCGCCAGGTGAGTAGAACGGCCCTGGCCATCCAGCACCTTGCTGTGCTGGGTGTCGTAAGCGTGGCTACGCGGTGCTGGAGGGACCGTTCTGGAGATGGCCCGCGAGGCTGTGGCGCAGCCTGGTCATTCCCTGGGCTGTACTTCACAGGGAACAGGCGCTCGCTCTTGTCACTCGTGTTGTCCTGAAACGTGCGTGTGTGCTCCTGGCTTTCCAGTTGGTTCCCCAAAGCCTCTCCTGCGCTGCCTGTGCGTAACGAGCGGTTACCCTGGAGCGAAGGTGCGCGGGGAGGGTGCGGAGGTGTTCTCCCTGCCGCGGGAGGGAGCTCGGGGCCTGAGCAGTGGAAGAGGAGCGCGGTGCCTGGGCGATGGCTTCTGTTTCTCTGCCACCACTCATTTGGCTTCCTTANNNNGGAGAAGCCTCCAGGAGCCTCTGGTGATGTTGCTGGGGTGCTCCTGCACTCTGAGCGACGAGTGGCGAGAAGGGAGTGCAGTAGTGGTGTGCCTGTGTTCTTTCTGTCCCCGTTTGTCAGCAGATAGTCTTGCAGGCTGACGGATGGTTGTCTTGCCTTTCCCAGGGCCCAGCCCGGTTCTTGATCTTGAGTTAGAGGATGTTGGTGTGACTTCTGTCATCTTAACGTGGAGGGTGAACGACACTGCTTCAGGCTCCTACACGTACAGGATAGAGGTTGCAGATGGTACATCCTTTCGGACTGAGATGTCAAATGTCAACAGAAGTGAAATTACCAACTTAATCCCTGGGACATGTTACAATTTCACGGTATTTGCAGTAGCTGCTGATGGTCAGACGGAAGGAGAAGGAGCGTCCATAAGCAACTACACAAGTAAGTCCCAGTTGCTTGCAGTCGTGTTTCTGGTGGGCTGTGTTGTGCTGTGCAGCACAGGGCTCTGCCTGCCTGCATGAAGGGTGAAATAACGTTGCAGGCACAGGTGCTCACACTGCCTGCCTGAATTCGGAGATGTTTGTGAGGACAGGGGCTGTGGGGATCGTGTTTTTGCTTTCCCTTCCTTTTGGATGTGGGCTTCGGGCCCTTACTTTGAAGGGCTCCCACACAGTGTGTTTGGCCTTGGGAACTTCACCCACTGGAGGGGCCCTTGGCTGCAGCTGAGTGGTGGCAGCACTGCTGGGTGGCTCTCATCCACGCTGCTCCCCTCGGCTGCTCAGCAGAGCGGAGAAGATAGAGGTGGTTCTGTGTTCATCATGCTAAGCGCTGTGACTGTTTGCCCCTTGTTGTGAATATGTGTTGCCGTGTCCTTTCCTTTGCTTTGTCTGACTTTAACTGCGGTGAAGTGAATTTGTCCTGAGCTTCTCACTGAGGTTTCTAGATGTGCCTCATGCTGAACCCATTAAGAGAGTCTCTGGCACTTTGAACATGCTCCTTGGCTGCGAGTAATGCTCAGTCTGTGCAGTACGTGCAAGTGGGGCTCTGCCTCTGCTTTTTCTGTCTGTTTTTGTCAGCAAATATTCATGACTGTTGACAGGAGACTTGTCTTGCCTTTCCAGAGGCCAAACAACCAAACTCGCTCTGTGAGTCTTTTACACTGGTTTGAGCAGCCTGTGCTCCTGTAAGTGGTGACCACAACGTGTATCTTGCCAGGGCCAGCTACAGCCCCGATGTGAAGGATGTGGCTTGGTCTGCCCTGTCCTCCCCACCTGAGGTCCTGTCACAGAGCGACCCTGGGGCTTGCACCGCTCTCCCTCCCTGTTTCCCTGGAGGGAGGGCAGCAGACGGGCTGTTTGGAATGGCGCTGCTCCCGCTGGAACTCTGTGCTAGGTCTTCCCCTTCCTCTGCTTGGCACCGTGTTGAGGGCTCAGTTGTGGTTCTTTCCAGTGTCCTGTGCGTTTTCTTTGGATGCACTGTTATTTCCTCTTTGGTCATTGGTGTGCTCTCCAGCCGCTTTCCACATGTACAGTGTGACCCTAGCGCTCTTGTCTAACTTCACGTGGGGCCGTGCATAACATCTCCTTTATATGCTAGCATGTCCGCATCCTTCGATCCTGTGTCCTTTTGTTTGTATCCATGTTTGTCCATTGCTGGAGACAGGATAGATGACCAGCTGGAGTTTTTGTCAGATCCAGTATAGCTATCCTCAAATCACTGAGGGTGTTAGGAATAACAAAGGCCATTTTCTTATTTGTTGGCCACTAAGCATTTTATATAATTATAGAGGGAATTAGTGTTTGTCTACAAGTCTAAAAATGTTCTTGTTCAGTGGTTGAACAGTATTTTAAAGCTTTGCTGATCTTGACAAACACCTGTTCAACCTGAATTTTCTCAGTGAACCTGTCTGCAGAGGAGTTGGCACAGAAGGGGGCTGTGTATTTACAGTGTGCTAAATACTTCTTTTCCTCCTTGTGTGGCAAGTCCTTTGTAGGCAGTAGCTTCATCTGTTTAAAAGTGGAAAGGAATACTAACGTGTTGCTTATACACAGAAGAGCTTCTAAATAGACAACTTTCTCCTTCCTACAATACTTGATTTCTTACTCTTTTTTTACTTTTGTTTTTTGCAGTTCCTTCCTCAGTGAATTCATTTCAGTGTGAATCAGTGGCTAATACATCTTACCTAATGCTGAAGTGGGAATGTCCTTATGGTAGCTATTCTGGCTTCAGAATTATAATATCTAATGCTTCTTGGGAAAAAAAAGAAGAGAGTCAATCCTGTATGGGAGAAGGCTTCAAAACAGCACCGCTGGATTATTTCCAAACCTATAATGTTACTATTACAACTTTTTCAAGTACTAAAGAAAGTTCTCCAGTGCAGAAAATATGTAAAACAGACATTACAGGTAAGCATTAAGATCCGAGAATGGAAGATATTTATAGGACCAAAATATTAACTGCACAATGGCAGAATACCATGCTTGATATACGGTACATCATCATTGTGCAGATTATGAATAAAACATTACTTTCATGCCAAGTCTAATCTGATGCACAAATAAGGGATAAAGACCAGGGAGGGTCATGCGGCAGATCATCTTGAGTGCCATCACATGGCACATGCAGGACAACCAGGGTATCAGACCCAGCCATCATGGGTTTATAAAAGGCAGGTCCTGCCTGACTAACCCGATCTCCTTCTGTGATAAGACGACCCACTTAGTGGACGAGGGAGAGGCTGTGGATGTTGTTTACTTTGGCTTTAGCAAAGCCTTTGATACTGTTTCCCACAGCACTCTCCTGGAGAAACAGGCTGGACCTAATGTTCTCTGGATAAAAAATTGGATGGCCAGGCCCATAGGGTCGTTGTGAACAGAGTTAAATACGGTTGGCAGCCGCTCGCCAGTGGTGCTCCCCAGGGCTCAGTGCTGGGGCCAGTTTTGTTTAATATCTTTCAGTGATCTCGTTGAGGGGATCGAGTGCACCATCAGTGAGTTTGCAGTTGGGAGTGTTGATCTACTTGAGGGTAGGGCGGCTCTGCAGAGGGATCTGGATAGGCTGGATCAATGGGCCGTGTCCAGTTGTACGGCATTCAACACGGCTAAATGCTGGTGCTGCACCTGGGGTCGCAACAACCCCATGCAGCAACATAAACTTGGGGAAGGGGGGCTGGAAAGCTGCCCGGCAGAAAAAGCCCTGGGTTGACAGCTGGCCGAACATGAGCCAGCGGTGTGCCCAAGAAGGCCAATGGCATCCTGGCTTGTACCAGAGCTAGTGTGGCCAGCAGGGCTAGGGAAGTGACTGTCCCCCTGTACTCAGCTCTGGTGAGGCCGCACCTCGAGTACTGTGCTCACTTTTGGGCCCCTCACCGCGAGAAGGACATCGAGGTGCTGGAGCACGTTCAGAGAAGAGCAACAAAGCTGGTGAAGGGGCTGGAGAACGAGATGCATGAGGAGTGGCTGAGGGAGCTGGGGCTGTTTAGTCTGGAGAAGAGGAGGCTGAGGAGAGACCTCATCGCTCTCTACAACCACCTGAAAGGAGGCTGCAGCAAGGTGGATGTAGGTCTCTTTTCTCAGGTGACGAGGGATAGGATGCAAGGAAATGGTCTCAAGTTGTGCCAGGGGAGGTTCAGATTGGCTCTCAGGAAGAATTTATTCAGGGAAAGGGTGGCTAGGCTTTGGAATGGGCTGCGCAGGGAAGTGGTGCAGTCCCCATCCCTGGAGGCGTGTGGATGTGGCACTGGGGGAGATGTTTTGGTGGTGGAGTTGGTAGTTAGGTGGATGGTTGGACTTTGATGGTCTTAAGGGTATTTTCCAACCTAAATGATTCTATGATAAGCATGCATGATGTGAACAACGTCATTATTACAACATTTTCTTGTTTGAAAAAATCCTCTTTACCTGTCATTAAGGTACTAAAAAAATATTTCTCTGTTTATAGATCCACCTGCACCAGACAAAGCTCCCTTAGTCAAGGTACTCAGTCACAACTCATTGTCTGTTGAATTTTCTGATTTTGAGTCAATGAATGGACCATTAAAAGCCTATGCAGTAGTGATCTTAACAGAAGCAGAAGGTAAGACATAACAGTATTGTCTCCTAGCTGTGTGAAAGAGTTTATCAGACAGCATTATGTTAGGAAAAAAAATTTACTGTGATGAATATCAGATGTTTTAAACTCTAAATAGGTGTTAAATGGAGAGAGGAAAAGCTGACTCAGTGTTTTCAATCACCTTTCAAAAATCGTGAGGCAAATACCTTGCTTGACTGAAGCCAGATCACTTCTTGTTTTCAGAAAGCCACCGTTTCCACTCAGCCTTTTTCAGCCTGAGTTATCCTTGCATATGAGACTCTAAAGTATTGCCACTGTGCTGTTGCAATCTTGATTTGCCAGTGGTTATTGCCACAAGACTGTGTAGTATCCTTTTTCCCAAGAGAATAATTTTCAGAGCTGATAATATGAACAGTTCTGGAATGTGGGATGTTTTTCTCCGTCCCTTCTTCAGCTGGAAGACTTCTGCAGTAAGACAGTGGTTCTGTTTTTGTTTTTTTGGTCGTTGTTTGTTTGTTTTAAGGGGAGGGAGCTTTCCTTTTGACTTTTACTTAAAACACTTTAATAAACTGAGAGATGGGGCACAGATGGAAGGCTTGAATAACATTGTCAGCATTACATGTCACGGGAAGTGGAACACCAAGGAAAGCTAGCTGGTACTCTGTAAAACTCACCTCTTTAAAGCATCAAGACTTCTTTAATGCATGAATGTCTAGAGGCAAATCATAAAATAAAGGAACTTCCCTTTGCAATGCAGGTTCTAGCTGATCTTTTCATTTCTGGCAGTGCATTGGAGGAATAACACAGCTAATGGAGATAGTTTTCCTTCAAGTGAGATAGGACATTCCTGCTTATCCTTTGTCTTAACACTGGAAGGTCATCATGCAGCAGTTTGTAGATCTTTCTTCTATGGTTTTCCATACAATATATGTCCCAGAAATGCTCAGCTTTATATGGTATGTCAGTGCAGAAAATTCCTATTTTTTTCCACGTGACTCAGCTGCCCTGGAGCTGCTGATTTGAAAGTCAGTGTCTTGCACACAGTGACAGCTCTGCTTGTACTTTCAACCAGACCTGTTTAGTCTTGATGAGATTCAGTGCACGTTTCTGTGTGGTTTTGATTGTAAGGAATTCACGGAAGTGGAGTTTCAAGATTTGAGAGAAATAAGGAAGAAAGATCCCACATATGTATGGAATCAGATCAGTGCTTTGGTAGGAGCAGAAAACTATCCTTATGGCCAAGCATCACTTCAGCTTTATAGTGTTAAGATAGTATTAATATGTTTGAGTTGGGTTTCTCTGTCTTAAAACAGATATTACCTTTAGGATACACAGAGAGAGGGGACTTTATTCAGTTGTGTAAGCAGTGGTGTCTAAGGCTGTGTGAGGTGCCTTAGGGTGATACCCAAGACATTCACAAGGAGCTGCAGATATAACTTGGGATGTACATCCTTTTGAAATGGAAACTAGGGACCAGAAAAGACATCGAAAGTATCTCAGATGGTATGGAACACCCATTTCTAGGCAACTGAGCTAATTCCAGCCTCAGCTGCTTTTAAAGTAACCACATTAGTGCTTTAGAAGAGCCACCTTGCACCCTGGTCCTGCACAGTTACAGTTAATGGGAGCTTTGCTGTTGGTTGCAGTGAGTATCAGATCAAACTTTGTCTATGCAACTGTAGCAAACTTGCTAGAGCCTTTCCACTTAGTAACCTTCCAGAGCCCCTTTGCAGCTTTTCCTTTTTAAAGATGAATTCAATACTGTATCTGCTTCCTAGAAGGAGCTTTTAGCTTTGTAAAGACAATCAACAGATAGCAATGTGAGCAAATTTCAGTCAAATGAGGAAGGTGTTTCTTCTTCCCATAACACTTTGAATGTTCTTAGTCAGTTTGCCCTTGAGTTGTCAGACAACTGGTAATTTGAGCTGTTTTACCGTGTCTTAGGTCACACGTGTTCCAACTGTATAATCTGCCTCAAATTTCTGGGGTTCATCTTCTAACAGCAGACACCGCACAAAGTGGTGTTGTTCTGCAGATGGTGTCCTATTGGTCACTGTTTGACTGCAGTATGCTGTTCTGAGTCTTTCGGAAGCGAAACTGTTTTGGTCACTGATTGTTTTGTCCAATCTGTGTCTATGGCAAAAGAAAGCAGAAAGTAACTCCTTAACTTCTCAGGGTTTAGGTGCCAGACTTTGTGTCAGTCACAGCAAGACACTATAGGCCAGGACAAATTTAGCATCACCCTGAATGAAGCTTGATGCTGTTTGAGTAGCATGATGTTATCAAACACAAATTGCCCTTTTTTACAGTGTTTGTTTAATATTCTCTACATTTGATAGTTGATAGGGTGGGTTTGGACATGACCGACTTGTGTAGTGAAAGTTGTCCACAAGGACACCAGAATCCACCTCTATTACGCCTTTACAGAGGAGCTCCACTGTACATGGTAGAAGTAAAACCACAAGGAGATTAAAACAAATAACACCAGGGAGTAAAAGGGTAGTTAAGTAAATTGCACTGCAGCAGAGGGGATTTCTGAGATTGTCTGTTGCCCTCAGCATTTCATTTCAGGCAGTACTTGTGGAGTAATCACAGCGGTGGTTAATGTGACACCCTCTCCAACTGTGCTGCTGGTTACAAAAAGAGTGGGTGATGTGTACCACTTATATCCTTGTTTTTCCTGAAGGCTATTGGTCTTTGAAGTCTAAATTGAACTACACATACAAAGATTTCAAGCAAAAGAAGACAACCACCTATGTGACGTATGTCATAGACACAGAGAAGGCAAACTCACCTTCTTTCCATTCTGAGAACAAGCGAAACATCATTGATGTAGGCAAGGGAAACACCACGTACGGCTACGAAAACGGACCATTGACTCCACTTGATTCATACAGGTATTTATCTTGCTGCAGTTGAAGCCTAAAAGATCAAATGAAGAGATCACCAATCTTGCTTAAGGCTGTTAAAATCATGTCATGTATGTGTTGGTTTTTTTCCTCCCTTCTTTACAGGGCATGTGTTGCAGGTTTCACTAACATAAACTTCACTGTGTCCGGCATCATTATGGGAGAACATAGTTACGTATCGTTTTCACCCTGTTCTGACGTGGTTTCGTTACCCCAGGATCCAGGTATAGTTCATGTAGGACTGGCGGTTTTGCACATACATTGTGCGTGGAAATTCTTTCATTATGGCAAGTTTCATCATAGTAAAACACCCGTCGGTCTGTCTGTGATGGACTGTTCCTTTCTAGCTTTGCAGTGCCACTGCACTGTAAATTCATACCTTGCTAGTTCTGCAAGTGACTGCTTTTTTTCCATGCATGACTTCCATTATGGAACTAACCAAAACGCGTGCATGCTAAAAGGGATTGGGTGACACAAGTGTGACTTTAGTACAGAAACAAATAGCAAAAAGCTGCTGTTGTTCTAACAGTTTGGTAAATTAGAAGCGGGTGTATTGGAATGCAAATACTGATCCTTTGGTTCAAATGTTTTATTAATTTATCATCCTTGTTGTGTTGTTCTTAATGAGCATTCAATACTGGTACTGCCAAAGGATACAGTAAAGAAGAGCAGATCCTTAAGAGAGCAGAGTGTGTCCTGTCACTTGCGAGGTCCTCTTGCAGCATGTTGATTGATTTAGAGCATTGCCAGATGTAAATCGATGAGTAATACTTGTTCTCTTTTATAAGGTGTTATTGCTGGAGCTGTTATTGGATGCCTTTTAGCTATATTGGCTGTAGTTGCTGTAGGGGGTTACATATTCTGGACAAGGAGAAGGTAATATGTGTTCATTATTTCATTTGTTGTGATGAGGAATATCAGTATTTCACTTCTGTATCTTCTCAAAAAAAGGCCTCTGTTCCTATTTTATTCATTGTCACCATGATGCGTTAAAAAACATTCTATTCAAAATCTTTGTTACATATCAGAGTTGATACATCAAACTAGGTAAATGACTTTGTTCAAACCCATAGTTTTGAACAGTTTTGCTCTGGTTCCAACAGAAAGTAACAGTCCCATTGCAAAACACCCTTGAAAGAATGATGAAGTATTTTATTCTTACTGCAGGTGTAAGGTTTGCCTCAGGATTTTTTTGCACAGAATGAGATGCCTTACAAGAAATTGTTCTGAGCAAGCACACAAAATAGCTGTCATCAGAAATCTCATATATGTTCCATTAAATTCTACTGTGAGCCTATTGTGTATTCTTTCTCCTCATAGGAAAGATAAAAGAAATACTGAAGTGTCCTTTTCTCCAATTAAGTAAGTCACTATCTTTTCACATGTTTTCTGAGCTCAAGTGATATGTGCAAAACTTACTCTGAACCCTGGTGCTTGTTTTCTGTGCAGCTTTACATACAATTTTGCAGTATTAACTCCTCGTGGAACTTAAAGACTCAAGCCTGCAGGCTAGAAATAATCATATTCATCAAGACTTCCACAACTGCCACAGGGATCTGAGTGTTTGCTTCATGAACCACTGTTAGATAGACAAATGCCCCATGTGGTTTTGAAAAATAGGATGTTTGCATGAAACACAAGCTTCGGTACATGTTGAGGAAGCAATCCAAATTGTTAACAAAGAGCTCATAAGCACAAATCTGCACTGCACCAAAATTTTCCTTTATTTTATGGCTACTTTGTGCTGAGCTGTTAATTCAGATGATGTTGAGACTAATAGCTGGCCATGGGAGGGTAGTCACAACATATTGGAAATCACAGGCAATTGAACCAGGTTATCGGCTCATGCACAATTTTTTTTTTTCTGATGGAAAGGCATGGCCTGAGTGTCCCATGAAGTCCCACCTGTGTAGACTTTGGTAGCTGGCATAAAATACACGAGGGAATGGGGCCAATCCGATGGAAGGGGAACACAGAAATGGCTGGCTGACACCTTCTGTCATAACCTTCTCATCAATAGGATGCACTGTTCTCTTCTTGGCTGGCACAGATTAGTAAAATGCTCTGCCTTGATATTCTGTCCCCTGTAAATGCAGTTTTGTGGGTGCTACTAACAGTCATGCTTTTGTTCTTAGATTCACATAGTGAAAAATACAACCGCATGTGTCTAATCAACCTTTTTTCTTCCTCCCCTCCCCTGCTCTCCCCTGAAGAGTAAAGAAGTAAGTAAAGCACATTTTGTCACATATTAACTGAATTCATGGTTTATTTACCTAGTATCAGTTACCAATACATGGCTTTTCTCATTTTAGATCAAAAATGATTAAAGTGGAGAACTTTGAGTCCTACTTTAAGAAGCAGCAAGCAGACTCCAACTGTGGTTTTGCTGAAGAGTATGAGGTGTGTGTCCTCAGTGGGGAGAGCTTTGTGACAAATTTTTTGGGAAAGCAAATTAGCTTTCCTTTGGAGTGTATGTGAGGTTTACTGAAGGGGAAGAGAAGAAGGGACCTTTGTAATAGCCATTATTAAGCTGCATTCCCTTCCCTGATTCAGCTCTAAGTTTAGCTGAAGTGCATGATAAATTCTTCACATCCTGAACCGTTAAATCTGCCTGTAAGCTATAGCATGGCCTACTGCTCAGAGCTCTTGCTAGAAACAAGACCTCCAGAGTTCTTGCCCTAGTTGCACTACTGGTGTTTGTCCCCTGGGAATGCCATTTATGTTCTCTGCACTTTTATTTCATCTTTTTTTTTTCCTACACAGCAAGACAGGTCTTTTACTAATAGCAGGCTTCTTTAATGCATTATGTATGATTTGCAAACCACACCTGTGAATAAGTTGAAGGATATAAGCAGCAGAGAAACAACAGTCATAATTTCCTTAGTGAGACCATAACTGATTTTCTCTGAAGTGTGCTAAAGCTCAATTGTTATAAGGTAAAAAGACAGGAATCAGCTATCGGTGTTGTCACGGAAGGATTCTGTGCTGTCATGTCTGCTGTTAAAGAATCTTATTTTTTCTACTCCTCAAAGTTACTCACTGGTTTTCTTCTTCTTTCCAGATCAAAATCCCTTTTACTGTACCTTGCAGGCTGGGGCTCCACCCTGCCCTCCTCTCAGATTTTGCTTCCTTCTTCAGTCCTTTCATGATGTAACTTGCTCCCTTTCTCCTTGTAATGCCTGCAAAGCTCACGCTGAATGGTTCGCTACCTTGGACTTAGAATGAGTGTGCAATCAATGTCAGTGTTAACATATTTCTACAAAACTATTTCTGGGCTTTTAAAGCCCATTTTTGGGCTTTAAACATGCTATCACTCTTCCATCCTTTATGAGCTTTGCTGTCACCCTCCCGCTCTGTTTGTAAAAAGCTGATTTCTGTCCTTTATCCCAGTTTAACGTGCCTACTTTTACAGCAAAGGCCAGGAGTGTTTGGAGTATTTATTTCAGTTATGTGTTTTTATATGATTCTTAAACCAGGACCAGGTGCTCATGAATCTTTCTTTCACTGTAGGAACTCAAGTCTGTTGGTGTTCATCAGCCCAAATTTGCTGCTGAAATCCCTGAGAACAGGGGGAAAAATAGATACAACAATGTCTTACCATGTGAGTTACTCTCTTAGATTTTTTTTTTAACTCCTACTAGTTGAGTTTTTAGGTGGGAACCCTTGGGTTTGGCTAATTTGGTTTTAATAGTATGTAGAGGTTTCAGAGAGGAATTAGTGTTGTCAATTTGAAAATAAATGAATTTGGGCTGCTGTTTGCCTTGTATGAACGTGTCTGTGTGAAAGCACTGTATGAACAAACCTAAAGAGCTTTCCCTCAAGAATGTTCTGTAAAAGAACTTTCCCTTAATTGAATTGTTTTCATTTTTCATTTGTGAGAAACATGCAGTCCAGATCTACCAGAGCTATGAGAAATTTGAAGGCATTGCTGGACAGCTTTGCAAACTAAGAACCTAAGCCCTGCCAAGCTATCGGCAGGCATCCCAGCAAAGTAAAGCATTAAGGAAGAACTGGAAAGCTAACAGTGAGGTGTACTTAGGGATGCTTTGAAGGAAAAACCCTGACTGCAAGGGCAACAGGAGAGAAATTACCTATTTTCCTTCAGTAACTGAAACTACAGTGAATTTGGTGTTGGATTAAATATATATTTTTGCGTTTGTGAGAAAACAAAACATGTTTAAAAATCTGTTCAATATTCTGAAATTTTTGTTACTGGCCAATCATTTTTCTGTAGACCTTCATTAAAAAAGCTCTAAACTACTGCTACGTCTGATTCCTAAAGTTATGTTCCTATTCTTAGAATGCACATTGTTCTAAAACACCTTTTATTTAGAAACCATGCATTAGAACTGCAGTATTTTGCCAAAAAGTTCTAAAAGCTCTTAAATTCATAATTGTCTTTTCCTTTTCTTTCTGCAGATGATATTTCCCGTGTTAAACTTTCAGATCTAAACTCTGCAGCTGATGATTATATTAATGCAAACTATATGCCTGTAAGTTGCTTCATTAGTTGAAAAGAAAAATAATGTGTATTTTTGTGATGTAGGCTTAACAGATTATATGATGTATAAAATCAGCTTTTTATGGCTTATTGATGCATTTGTGTGTATATTTTGTTTTCTTCTTAGGGATATATCTCAAAGAAGGCATTTATTGCTGCACAAGGTCCTTTATCCAATACTACAGAAGACTTCTGGCGCATGATTTGGGAAAAGAATATCTACTCTATTGTAATGTTGACGAAGTGTGTTGAACAGGCCCGGGTATGGTGTTCTTGTTGTTGTTTTGTTTTAATATTAAAACCGAACCATCTCTTGAAGACAGTTGTGTCTCTTCTAATTTAGTTGTTACCCTAGTAAGTTTGAGACTGACCACTCTTATAACAAGCATCCACCTAATGGAAGACCATTTTCTGAATTAAATGTGCCCAGTTTTTTTTCCCTTATATCTCCTGACTGCCAGAATAGATTGTCTCAGGAGGGTTGTGGAATCTCCATTTTTAAGGCTGGGTTCCTCTCCCTAGAGAATGAGCTTGGTAGATCTGCTCCTGCCTTGGGATAGGACATTGGGAAGGGTGAAATGCTTTCCAGCCTCACTTCAGGTGGCATATTATTTAAAACTAACAGTCAAGGCCAAGATGGAATCACAGAAAACTATCTTGCCACGTCCTTCTGGTTTTTCCCTGTGTTTCATTGCTCTGTGTAATGTGTCGAACCTCTTAACTCTCTTCTTAGACAAAATGTGAGCAATATTGGCCAGACAAACAACCCAAGAGCTATGGTGACATTGTTGTGACAGTGGTCTCAGAGATTGTTCTTCCAGAATGGACAATAAGGGACTTCAACGTAGAAAATGTAAGTGGCTCCCCAGTTGTTAGTTGTGTACAAATATGTGTAGAAGTGGTTTATCGTGTCAGTGATTTCACATGTTAAGCAGCACTGGAGTGATGGAATATAATAACTTCACTAAAACTTAATCAAATTCAAAGTTATCAGAGGGGAAGGGATAAGAGCGGTGGCAAAATCCAGCCTGCTAATGGGAATAATTACTGGTTGCCCCATCAGTGACGCTGCAGCTCATGTATCCCTGAGAGTTCCAGCACAACTCCTGCTTTATGCAGATACTTGGAATATCTGCTGGACTGATCAATTAGCCCCATCTCTGTCAGCAAATGTAATGCAGCAGAGAAGATCTTGGAGTAAAGTGAAAAGTTAAAGGAAATTATTTCGAAGTATTCTCCACTACAATGGAAGGAAGAGGGAAATTGGAATATCATTGATCAAATTACTACACTGTTTGAAACGGGTGTTTTTAATGCAGCTAAGTCTTGCACAATAGTCATGGCAGGAAGCCCTACTGTTGCTCTTTTGAAGCCTATTTGTTCTCTTTTTTTCAATGTGTATTCCTCTAGGCCAGCACACTGGAGAGCCACACAGTGCGTCAGTTCCATTTCACCTCCTGGCCAGATCACGGAGTGCCAGAGACAACAGACCTGCTCATCAACTTTAGACACCTTGTTCACGAATACAGCAGTCAAAATCCTATTGACTCTCCTGTTCTAGTGCACTGCAGGTAGGAAGAACATATTCACGTTAGACGTGCTTTCTTCTTGTGACTTTTTAAGAACAACTCTTTTTCAGTGTGATTTGAAATTAAGGCATGAAAAAATATGAAGTCTCTGCTGCTTAAGGATAGGGGGCTATTCACCCTGCTGAATTAAAATGTTGCCCCATGCCTCAGAAACATCAGCGACGCTAAGTAGGTAGCAAAGTACAGGATGCAAAATTTCAGTAGAATAAGTTGCAAGGCTGGGAAGCCCAGAAGGGTGTCCTTCCTCCCTCTTAGTCATGGTAAAAGCCACCTCTCTGGACTGCAGAGACTTTGATACCCGTGCCACTGAAATAATGGAAAGCATTTTACTTACTTCACTGGCTTTTTTATCAGGGTGAGCAGGTGGTTGAGAGAAAGCAGTAAATAGCTTCCCTGTGTCCTTGCAGTGCTGGTGTCGGGAGGACAGGGACGTTCATTGCCATTGACCGCCTGATTCAGCAGATTGAAATGGAGAATACTGTGGATGTGTATGGAGTGGTGTATGATCTTCGAATGCATCGACCTTTAATGGTGCAAACTGAGGTAAGACTACTTTTCATCCAGCAGCATGTTTCTCAAACGTGCATAATATTTCAGGAAAGGTAGACTAAAGATTGTAGCTCAGAACTACAGTGAGATGAGACATTACAGAGCAATCTGAAATCACCCTTATTTAAACTTCCCTTCTTCCTGCCCCATTTCTTCCTACAAAAGTATTTGCAGCCAAGGGGTTCGTAGTATATCCAAGCAATCTCTTTACAGGGTAATTTGTAGGACTGGCAATGGCAGCTAGAAAGAATCAAACCCTGAAGAAGTTTTTTTTGTAGCTTGTTCTACTCACGTGAGTTTTATTTTCATAGCTACAAGCCAGCATTACCTTCAGTCACGTGGTCTCTGTGTGCATCTTTTGTGTTCTGCAGGAACACACATGTTCCTGCTGGAATTACTGATTTGATCTGAAAAAGTGTGTGGATGAACTCGAGCTGTTTTGGAAAAGGCTGTAAAATCTCCTTCATGAAAGTCTTTTAAGAGGATGTTAGGCAACACAGTAAATTCCATCCTGTTTGTTTACTGCGGGTTGTTCAGATGACATCATGAGGTCCTTTCTAGCTCAATTTTCTATATACATACAATTTCTAAATATATATATATATTTTTTTATATATGTGTAT